>PVIR01041556.1:0-12693 GCA_004026965.1 Petromus typicus
TAGAAAGGTAGGTAACAGATGACTGATCAATTAGTTAATAGATGATATAGATGGATAGACAGAGAGATAGATAGAATTGGTTTATATATTACAGAGGTCCAGCAGTCCCATAATAATGATTTGTATGCTGGAAATCAGGGGAACAACAACTAAGTATGAGGCCAAAGCCTTGAGAACATGGGTGTCGATGATGTGAATTTGCAGGTATAAAGGCCAGAACATCCAGTGCTTTGATTTCTGAGGGCCAGAGAAAATGAATGTCACAAGTCCAGGAGAAAGAATTTATCTTTTCCTCCCTGTACTTTTTTTTCTCCCAGGGTCAACAGCCAATTGGATAGTGCCTGCCCACGCTGGTGAGAATGGTTTGTTTTTTACTTAGTCTACTCTTCCCAGTGCTAATCTTCCAGTAATGTCCCAGACACACTAGGAAATACCACTTTAACCCAGCCTGACATAAAGTTAACTGTTGCCCTGTTACAGCCACACAGACTGCTCTGCCTCTATTCCTGCCCTTCTGAGCCCCAGGGATATGGTCTCCATTCCTCTGTTTGTGCCATGTTAAAAAAAAAAGACTGGGTGGAATCATACGTTATGTAACTTTTTGGAATTTTCTTCAGTTCCAAGTTTGGGACGTATAATTTTTTAAAAAAAGAAAACCCTGGGAACTTACCACTCACAGCCTTTGTCCATAAGTCACCAGAATTCCAAGTTAGTCTCTGTGCCTTCTAGTCTTATTCTGGTTGTTTTATACATAAAAATGTCTAAGTTTTTAATTATAATAAATGGAAGGAAGAAGAAAAAATATCTGTGTTCCATTTTCAACTCCAAATGGAAGTACCTTAACATAGCTTTAAACATGGATCAATATCTTTCATAAAATCACTATAAACTCATGTCTGGGATTTAGCTCAGTAGTTCTGGCACCTGTCTTGCAAGCGCAAGGACCCGGGTTCAATCCCCCAGAACCACATAACAATACTGGGTGTGGAGACTCACATCAGGAGCAATCAGCACTACATACCACAGTGCCAGGCATGGTGGCTCACACCTGTAATCCCAGCACTTGGGAGGCAGAGGCAGGAGGATTGGTGTGATGTGAGTTTATTATTGTTATGTGGTTACACATAACACATTGTTATGTGGTTACCGGGGAATGGAACCCAGGCCCTTGCGCTTGCAAGACAGGCGCCGGAACCACTGAGCTAACTCCCTGGCCCCAATATATGATCATTTTAATCTACCCCATATCCTAACAAGACATTTACAGATAGAAATGTATCTGGTTTTGTTTTGCATATGTAGGTTTGAGACAGGGTCTTTATATGTCATTCAAGGTGACCCTGACCTCTCTGTGCCGCCCAGTCTGTCCTCAAATTCATAGCAATTTATTTGCCACAGCCTTCTGAGTGCTAGGTTTACAGATGTGGGACACTATATCCGGATTGTAAGTGTATCTTTTTAAATATCAAGATAAACCATATATTCCAGGAGTTCCAGGGAGCCCTAACTACACAACTAACCTAATGCCACTACAGTTACTGCAGCTTTAAAATTTGTACTTAAATGGAGTATGGTGAGACAGATTCATTTTGAAAGAAACCACTTTTAATTAAATATCCAAGTTTAGTGAATTCAAAACACTCTGGACATGTTTACTTGAAAGACTCCTTTTATGAGAAGATCAAGAATGCATATTAGTATGTCACTCACTAATGAGTTTCTCTTTCAGACAACACTCTATAATTAGGTAATAGCTGCAGGCTGTCAAACTAAAATTAACTTTGCAAAAAATATTTACTTCAGCTTGGTAAGAAAGGGCCCACGCGCCAATAAGCAGTGTACCGCTGGCAGGTTCCCCATGACCAGGACAGAACCAGAAGGGCACAGGCTCTCCATTCTTTGTGTGCTCATCAGGGGAAGTGATATAAAGACTCAGGCTCAGGAGCCCAACTTTTCCGTAACCAGGGAGAGACCAGGAGGCTGCAGAATCTCCATTTCCTTGTGGGCCAGACTGGATATGACTGTTGCTTGGGGACGAGCCTCCAGGGATACCACCTACTTATCTATGGACACCGAAGAGGTGTAGCAGCAGTGCTGGAACATAGAGGCTTTTAGTGTGTTCCTCTGCTCAGTCTACCACGCCAAAAAAACACTCCCTAGAAGAATGGGGTAATCCTGTTGACCACAGCCTTGGGTGAGCTGTGTAAGTCAGTTCCACCTGTATGATCCTTGATTCACAGAATTCAAGCCCACAAGAGTTCCTACAAGGAATAATCCAAGAGAAATAGATGACATCTATAAATAAATATGCACCAAATTCCAGTGCACTCAACTATATAAGACAAATATTAATGGATTTGAAAAGCCAGATAAGCACTAATACAATAGTAGTAACAGACTTCAATACCCTACTGTCTCAACTGAACAGATAGACTGAACAAAATCAAGAATAAAATACTTGAACTGAACCAAACCTTTGAACAAATAGACTTACTAGATGCCTGCAGAGTATCTCACCCCCCAAAGTCAGAATATACATTCTTCTCAACCGCTCATGGGTCATTCTCCAAAACAGACCACATGCTAGTTCACAGAGCATATTTAGGTAAATGCAAAGAAAATGAAGTTATCACCTGTATACTGTAAGACCATAGTGCTTTTAACTTGGAGCTGAATAGCAAAAAAACTCCCGGATCCTCACAAACACACAGAAATTCAATAACGCACTACTAAACAACCAATGAGTCAAAGGAGAAATTAAAGAAGAAATTAAACAGTTTTTTACAATTAAATAATAATCCTAGTACAACATACAGGAATTTATGGGACACAGTAAAAGTAGTTCTATGAGAGAAATTTGCAGCTGTGAATGCTTATACCAGGAAAACAGAGCAAACACAAATAATCTACTGCTTAACCTCAAACTACTAGAAAAAGAAGAAAGACAAACCCATAGCTTGTACTGGAGAGGAAATAATAAGGATCAGAGCAGAAATTAACTTACGGAGACTAAGAAAACAATACAAAAAAAATCAACAAATTGAAGAGTTGGTTCTTTAAAAGAATAAATAAAATTTTTGACTTCTAAAAATACATACGTGACATGATTTTGCCATCAAAAACTGACAATAATTATTTTACATTATGAGTTGTCAGGTGTGATTTTTAAAGTGTATAGTCCTTTCAAATTCTTTCATTTAAAAAATAAAGATACTATATGCTGTTTATATGACCAAGGAACTTAAGAAAATATTTTTGCAGGTTAAATAATTGAGAAACACTGAGTCCTTAGAGGTTCTAATTTTGATGGGAGGGCCCATTCCATCGCAGAAATCCCCCTATTGCAACATGAACTTCAATGGCCACAACTCCTGCCACTTATCCCAGTGGCCCTTAGCCAGGAAGCACATGTATTTAGCCAAGTATCAATGTGCTTTCACACAACTTCTTAAAAAGTACCTTGCTTTATTGTTAAAACAAGTTTAAAAGAGGGCTTCTTTCTCAATCACGTTTTCTGTGAGTATTTAAGCATATTTCCTGTGTTTTCAAACAAACAAAACAAGTAGTTACACAATGAACATTAATGGAAATTAAAATTTTCATTAGCAATGGCATGATTAACATTTTTTTGAGTTACTGGGGATTGAAC
The DNA here is from genome assembly GCA_004026965.1 of Petromus typicus. Classification (NCBI taxonomy): domain Eukaryota; kingdom Metazoa; phylum Chordata; class Mammalia; order Rodentia; family Petromuridae; genus Petromus; species Petromus typicus. The sequence goes on from PVIR01041556.1 coordinate 3,650, forward strand.
CAAAGGCCTTCACACTGAATTACATTTCCAGCCCCTGTTTATTTCTCTTTCTCTTTTTTTTTTTTTGTTTTAATTGAGAGAACATCTCACTAGGTTACCCAACTTGCAATCCTACTGCCTCAGCCACCTAGCATTAAGGGATTACAGGCTTGTACCACCAAACCTGGCTACTGTCTAACATTACTGAAGAAAATGAACATTGGAATTGAACAAAATGAATTCTAATATATGGTGTCATATAGATTAATTCATAATAATGATGATGACTATTGGGAACCACCCTGTTTGGGAATCGCAAGGTCAAAATTGACCAGGCCCTCCTGTCTGCAGATGATTTTGGACTTGACTTTTATTTTCATCTCTAGTAGCAACAGGGACTCAATGGTCCCACATGCTGTGATGCTTCAGGGCAGAACTACACCGGATCTCCCCCTTCTCAAGGACTATTGCTGACATCTGCCTTGCCCCTCGGGATCCTCATCTACATAACTTCTCTAGGACTATTGTTGGTGTGCTCCTACCTTTCCGGGTATTTTGGAATGTAGATAATAAAAAGTGTGATAGGCTGGGGTGTGGAGTCCTTGCTGACCAGAATAGCATGGATCAGACCTAAGCTCAGTTTTCTCTTAAGTTTCATTTCTGCCTAATTGTTCATTATTTTGCCATGTGCTGAGAATTCACAGGAGACTAGAACTTAATACAAAAGTTCTAGTTACGTTCCCTTGCCCTGTTTACCACAATGACATTTCTAGTTATATAAGAGTGAAGTAATTTACTTCTGAAAAATAATAGTTAAAATACTGGAAACTTACATCTATGGTTATGTAAAACTTAGTATTTTATCTCAGTATCATCTAGTGCCTGGCTTAATAGTTTAATAAATATTGACCAAAGGAAGAAAAGTATCAAGTAGTTTTGAAGATTATGAGTAATTCTTTATATGGTGATTTTTTCTCAAAAATTTCCATATAAAATGGATTTTTTTATTATTAAGAGAAGATTCCATTTCTGTGTAGGAAGGAATAAAAGGAGCTGGATTTACCTTTATAACTTCTTAAATAATTTTTCAAAAGAAAAAGTATGAATTAAGCATTTCCAAATGGTGGACAACAGTTGGTGTCAGACAGTGATGACTAAAGGGACAACCGAGGAGGTGAGTCTTATGACTTTGCCACAAGCCTGCCTAGCAATGCTTCCAGGGCCCAGGGAGGGAAAGGGAATCCTGCTGTAGACGTGCAGACTTCTGTAGTTGAGGAGATGGAATGAGACTTTGGAGGCACCAGCTTGTAGGCTTGTAGCCTGAATGGGTTTAAAAAGGAAAGAAGGCAGCTTTCCATTTCTCTTTGGAAGAGCTTGTCTCACTTTGCCTTCAGTCTGTAGTCTCCAGTTCTGACAGACTGCCAGCCTGGACTCAGCCTTTCAACACAGACTCTTTGGCTTACCAGTGCGGACTCCCACCAGACTGCAGAGAGCTTCCAGGACTTTAACTTTGGACCGCCTGTGGGTCCTCTAGCTCTCTGTTGTGCAGACAACTCCTGGGGTTCTTCTCGCTCTCACCTTGTAAGACTACTTTATAAATCCCTTTCTAATCACATGTGTATTACACATTGAATAATATATGTGTAAAGGGAAACAGAAGCACGTTAAAGAAGACATGGAAGATATAAAGAGGCCTGAATTGAAATTCCATGATGACAGAAAAATATGGGAAAAGAGAAAACATGGAAATTATCCTAAGAGATTCTTGGTATTAAGGAGTTTTATTGATTATTTACCCTTTTCCCCTCAGTAGCATATGTGCCTCCCTGGAGATAGCTGGCGTGTCATAGTACCCACATTCTCTCTGAACTTTGCCAAGAAATATCTCACTTTTATTATTTTTAAACAATGGCCAAGATAGTAAAGAGATTCAGGGAGAAGAATATTTTTGTGCAGAATATGAAGTTCTTCTCTGTGTTGTTCTTTGCTTTGAAATCACATGCATCATGTACATTTCTACGACATTATTATTAGACAAGTTCTGATTAGAAATAACTCCAAGGACAAGTTTTATATATATTTTTTTCACTTTGAAAATCAATCAGATGTATTTCAGCCTCAAAGAATGTTTATGTATAATTAAGTAAATTCTGACAGTAAACTTCACTTTTTATTTTTTCTAACTGGGAAATACATTAAAATATGTGCTTAAAACAATTGAACTAAAGTACATGATAAGAAATTTTCTTTTTCTTCCATATGTGTTGTCTGCCACCCTCACATGACCCCATTTTAATTACTTTCTTCATTGCTATGACAGAATATCGAACACCCAGAGTTAAGGGAGAACAGTTTCATTGGCTTACAGTTTTGGAAGGCTCAGTCCAGAGTTGGCTGTCTCTAAGGTGAGTGGATGACAGATGAGAAATAGCCTGTAGGAAGCAGAAAGGCAAGAGCACATACCCTCCTTCTGTCCCTGACAGTTTATGTGAGCTCCCTGCCCTAGGGTGGGGGTAACACCCACTTCAGTCTCAATCTGAGCCAGAACTGAGCCAAACCAGTTAGTGGACTGCTATAGTCATCACACACCCTTGGTTCCAGCATCACGCACTCTAGATCCAGCCACCTCGGAAAAAGCTCTGCCATGACTGTGTGAGGCTTTGGGAAGATAGCTAGACCCAAGCCATAACACTCAGAAAGAAATAGGCTTTGAAGACAGATGGACAACAATAGACAGGGCCAAGTGTGCTTTCTGTGACTGCTCAGTGTGGGCCTGTGCTTCTCAGGTTTTTTGGCCTCTGCCCTTGTGGCTTCTCATTATTTTGCTTTGTCCTTGTGTCTCCTGTTGAGAGAGTTTTCTCTTTGCTTCTTTGTTTCTAAGAGAGAAGGTTTGGGGAAGAGAAGAATGCAGAGCTTCAAATAGTACTTTTCAAAATGTTGTGCCAATCACAGAGTAATTTTATTACAGAAACCTCCATAGCCAACTCCTCAGTCTACCAGAAAACTATTCAGTAAATTTAACATAAGAGTGTTCTTTTTCCTAGGGGGCCCATAAAGAATCTTGGATTTTGCTTTTTACTGTGTACAGAATGTATCATTGGAAAAAATCCCATTGACAATCAAATAGTTGTAGTCAAAATCTCCATTAATTATAGAGATAAAGTGGCATTTTGTTTGTTTACTTTCCTCAAGTCCTATTTTTTTCTTCCCCTCAAAATTAATTATGTTTTAATTGGTTTGAATTCAAGTTTGTGTTCTCAGCACTGAAATTTCCTTTGCTAAATGTTGTCACCTCCTTCAAAGTTCAGATGTTACTTTAACAAATAACAGAAGATAACTCTGGAGAATTCTTCCCTAAAATGTGAACTCCCAAGGGACAGTGAACTACATTTTACTTTCATGTTTTTTAAAAAAAGTATTTCACATTCTGACCCAAGACTTCCCCATTGAACAATATCTAAAGGAAAAATAAATATTTATACAAATCTTGTGGAGTTATTTATGATTTCTGATAGATACTCTTATGAAACACATTTTTTGAAGAAAGAACTAGTTTGACGCACTTTGGCACCAACGATTGAGTTTGAGTATAATGGATGAGTCTGTCATTTCAAAATAGTTTCACATGGTTAAAACAAAGAATTTCTTGTATAAGATACTTAAATCAATGTTAAGTATTATAGCTTATTTTTATAAGTAAATAAAATTAAAATAGAACTTAGTCTAAATATTTCAATATGTTTACTATTATCCATGAAACAGCTTTTAGATCTCCAAATGCTTTATGAATTAATGTATGTATGGCTAAATGCAATTAATTAATGAAAAAATTAGAAACTAATTAATTAATTGACCTCTGTTTTGCTCAGACGAAGCACATTCTTCAGACTTAATGCTCATCTGGATCATAAAAATGATCATAAAATACATCTGAATGAGCATAAAATAAATTTTAAACAAGCTATCAAGTGAAGAAAGTCCAACAAAGCTGCTCTCCAAGTGAGTCAGGTTCAACTACATTGATCAAATATGCAAAAAAGCCAAATGAAACTTATCTATTTACATATATGAGGCCAAATGTCTTATTTATAAAGAACAGTCAGTTCAGCAGAATCATTTTAAAAGCTCACAACTTTTGTCAGTTGATCCTGATTATATTATAGTATTTACAGAAAACAATGGCATTTCCTTAGTATGAATCCTGGAAATTTCTCCTTACCAATTAATGAACTGCCAGTGTACATCCTTATGCTACATCAGTGAAATTCCTTGATGTCTATCATCTCCATACTTGTCAAGTGATGATATGATGAAGAGAATAGATATGGATTGGACTTAGTTATAAACCACTGTGATGTAAGGTTTCTGCCTCATACATCTGACACAAACCACTCTCTTTATTTTGTGACCAGTATATGTTGGCAATACCTGATAGTTATATTTGTTTTTAGGAATTGGTACATACACATATTGCATCTTGATCATTTTACCTCCTCTTCCCCCTGCCACCTCCCTTCTCGCTTCTTTCCTGAATCTGCTTTCTACCTCCACAGATTGTACTTCTCTATTTCCTACTATCTCCCTTTTATTTTATTCTTAAAATTATCTATATTTTGAGTATCTCATAGTAGAGAAACAATACAGTATTTCACCTCTGGCTGTGACTTACTTCTCGTAGAGTTATGATCACAAGATACATCTGTATTCTCTTTAAATGGTAATACAGAATGTTGAAAGAAGTTCAGATATATAAGTTTATGTTTTGATTCCATTAGAACATGCAAAATTCACTATATTCAATAAATGGTCTCGAAAAGCATTATCTCTTACCTGATAACACTTAACATCTCCAGGCTCCTGAATTCCAGAAGCTAGTTTACTGACATAAATATTTGGAAGGGGGAAACTGCGTTTTCCCAAAAAGAGAATAAATCCCCTAGAGTAAAGTTATCAGAGAGGAAAAGAGACTACCCTCAGATTTATACAGGGTACATTAATTAGCATGCATTTTAGTGCACTGTGATAGTCTGAGAAATAGTACTTATGTCCAAGACCTCATGTGAAAGTTTGCTAATGAACTATTTTCAGGAAGCACATAGAGCATCCTCTAATATATGTTATCTATAATACCACAAAACAATTCAATAATTTTTTAAAAGACTGAAATCATATCAAGTATCTTTTCTAGCTAAAATGGTATGTACTTAGAAAAAGAAGACTTTTGAGAAATTCCTAAATACATGGAAATTAAGTATGTTTTTAAGTAAATTAAGTATGTAACATGTTTCTGAACAACCAATGAGTAAATGAAGAAATCAAAAGTAAATTAAAATGGATCCTCCCAGTCATGGGATGTCTTTGCTGCTCCTCTTCTTCTGCTGGCCATATAATACCTATAGAAGACATTTCTTATGCTAATATTACCACTTTATGTTAACCGTCTATAAGAAATTACAGTGCCTGTTTCTAGAAGATGTCTTCTACGGCTGGAGTATATGTGCGAGTGTCTCTTGATTCTAAGTTGTCAGACATTGCCTTCTCAGTTTAATTCTTTAGAGTGACTGAATTTTATAGTTCATACTTTAATAATTTCATAATTTAATAATTTCTTAGTGATTTCTCCATGCATTAATAGAATTTTAGAACATAGATAGTGCTTTGAAAAGCACTCTAATCTCCTGTCACTTTGATTTACTCCACAACTTCAGGGTTACAAGATATTTTGGCTTTGACTTAGTCTGGTAGAATATTTGACATTACAAAACAATGAAGAGTACATAGAACTAAACAATGAAGTCCTCAGTACAGAGACCAATCAGATGACCTAATGTCTTTTCAGTTTCTAACTTGTATGATATCTTACAGTATGGAATCTTTTTATAGCACAATAGTTCTTCTTGTGAAGAAATGAATGTATCATCTAATTCTTTATTCCTCTTGTTTTCAAACTACAATATGACTGAACTACAGAATGAAATTAGAAACCAAAATGCAATATCTTCTAATCTTTGGATTACAAGACAAAATGAAAATTGTTGCAGTCTGTGCATTTTGCAGTTACCTGAATTTTTCTTGGGCAGGCAATAAAAACTCAAAATAAGAATACATCTTCTTATCTAAAGTGTATTTATTTTTATCACAAATTTCACAGAATTTTAAATAAGCTCTGATGTAAATAAATCAAGTGTCTTATTTTAATCCATCAGTACTTCTAGAGCCCTCACATGAATAATTTTCTACTCTATCATTATCAACATTTAATTATATCTACAAATTTATACCTTTGAGGATATTTATAATTATGAAATAAAATGTTATAACTAAGAATAACTTGATCAATTTGAATGAACCTTTATTGACAGCAATAAAATGTTGTCAATGTTTTCCCCAAAGTTTAAGAAATTATTAACTGATATTTTTTAAAATTATAGTTTACTTTCTTAGCCTATTATCTTATATATTAGTTGAGACAAAAATGTTAAATTCCATTCATTGTTCAATGGTATAGTAGATGTTTGCAGAAGTCTTTTTCTTTTAAGTACTACATATGACAAATGCTTATCATAAAATCTGGTTCCCAGAACAGACTCTGACAGATCATAATGCAGTTCTATATACATGTCTGAATACTAATTTACTGAATTATTTCCACCAAAGTAATAAAAGTAAAATTGTGCATCAGTGTGAGAGATAGGGTAAGAGGATGCAGCGAGAACCCTCACAGCAAGCTCCAGTCACCCTTGAGTTCCACAGCAAAAAGGATTGATAAACAACAAAGTTGTAATCCTAAGAAAAAGGCTGAGCCTGGGCTTGACACTTGTTACTCTGAGCAGCAGCTGCTGGCCCAAAACTGCAGCAGCAGAAGGGCCATAACCCAAACTCACTGCACCTTTATTTGATACCAAGCCTTCAACCGGATAATCCTAGTATGCGTAAAACAGGGCGAGTCTCAAGCCTTCGCATCCAAAATTCTAGTATGATTGTGGTTATCCACAATCATCCCTGTAGTTGAAGAGCCCATAGGGCAGGGCAAATAAATTTAATCTGAGTAAGTAAGTCTCTGTAAATTTTAAGGCCAATAATCCTAGTGCAGTGATCCTTGTAGGTGAAAATCCCATAGGGTGGGGCAGATGTCCTCAATAATCCCAGTGGTTGATCCCACAGGGCAGGGCAGACATCCTTAAATCTAAGTAAGCAGAGTAAGTAAATCTAAGTAAATTGTCCACAGTTCCTAACATATAAGAAATGAGTAAAATGCTGTATTTGTCAATAATCTCAATAGACTTTATTCTTTAGAGAAATTTTACACTCATGGCAAAATTGAACAAAAGAAGTAACAGAGATGTCTTATTATTTTTTATGTCAGTTGACATTGGCATTATCAAAAACATAAAACAAGACTGCCTTTATAATTGCATTACTTTTAGTAAATTTATTTGAGGCAGAAAAGGAGCAAATACGACATATACACACAGATGCTGAAGATACACTAGTAAATTCAATAGTTCAAATACACTAAATAGACAAACTATGACTTGGACATGTACCTAAGAGTCCTGGGAGCTGGGAGAAAGGATGAGAAAAAAGCCAATGAAGAGAAGAGGGAGTCCTTAAAAGCTGTGAAAACCCAATATCAGAATCCTGCTACCTGTAGGTCATTCTAGCCAGGGCCATTTTTATTGCTTTATGTTATTCTGAGGTTTTGACACTAACAGCCTGGCTAATAGAAAGACCTCAAGTGTTTACTTATGGAATCTGTTAGCATATTATGTTTTATCCAAAGTGTACTCCCAAAGTATCATATAATTAGAGGTAGGATTTTTAGGTGATTGGATGATGAGTGCACTACACTCATCAGGGAATTAATCTCTGATGGATTCCTGGCTGAAAGTGCTATTCTGAGATGTGGCCTGGTTGGTAAAATGAGCCATTGGGAACTTTACTAGGAAGGGTATGCTCCAATTCCAGTTCCTCTCTTTTCTTTCTGCTTCCTCCAAGACTTTCTCCACACCATTTCTACCTGGAGTGAGCCAACCATGCACAAAAACTTCTGAAATTTTGATGCAAATAGACCTCTCCTCCATTAATTTGCTGTTGTTGAGGATTTTATATCAATCTAAAGAATATAAATTCAGTAATCATCCAATACTCATATGATGCAAGGATCCCTCTTCTATTGGACAGAATGGACTTGGACCAGAGAAGAAGCTCAACTGAGTTACCCATGCACCTAATAAGTATACATGCAAAAATCTTCAATTAGATGCTGGCAAACAGGATGCAGGAAATCAAGATTATATACTGTGATCAAATAGAATTCATCCCAAGGATGCAGCGATGTTGCAACACATACAAATCAATAAATATAATATTCTTTAAAAACAGAGCCAAGGACAAAAATCTTATCATCATCTCTCACTGTGCACTAAACTAAAATAAAAATGGACCAGATCTCTAAATATTAAAGCAGGAAGACTAAGTCTGTTTCAAGAGAGCATAGGTAGAACTCTTGAGAACATAGGAGTAGGTAAAGACTTCATGAACAAAATCCATACTGCATCAGAAATAATACAAAAAATCAACAACTGATCTCACCCTATTGAAAAGCTTTTGCACCACAAAAGAAACTATAGAGTGAAGAAACAACCTTCAGAATAGGAAAATATTTTAGCAAGTAATCTCTCAAATAAATGACTAATATTCACAACATAAAAAGAATTGAAAAAAGTCAGATTCCCAAATTTAAAGATTCAGTTCTAAAATTGGCATCTGAAATGAAACAGACACTTCTCAGATGAAGAAATAGAAGCAGCAAATAAATATATGGGGGAAAAAAAGCTAAACACCACTGGTCATTTGAGAGATACAAATAAAACAACACTGAAATGTCATCTGACCCAAGAAAGAATGGCTAATATCAAGAAACCAGCCAACAGCAAATGCTGTGGGAAACAAAGAACACTTCTTCACTATTGAGTGAGTGCAGAATGGTACAACCACTGTGGAAATCAGGGTGGAGATTCCACAAAGAGCTAAGATCAAAGGTTTCATTTGACCCAGCTATT
>PVIR01041557.1:0-12717 GCA_004026965.1 Petromus typicus
CTCACAGAGCCTCTGGCCCACACCGTGCTGTGGAAGGAGCATCTGCTGTTCGGAAATTACAAAGGGAAAATGATGGGAGATAGTCCCCCTGTACAAATGGGCATTCTTAGTTACTTAATAAGTGTTTGATCTCAGGCTCTCGGGTAATTCCCCTAGAGGAGTTCTTGCTTTGTAAAGAGTCACACGTATTTTAGAGAGGGGGAGTAAACATGGCTCAGAAGATCTAGGTTTTAGTCTAGATTCTGATTTTGTGGAAGTTGAGTTTTAAAAATTTCTTTCCCTTTTGTCTCTGCTATGATGCAGTGTAAATACATTACTCCTAAATGTGAACCTGCTTTTAGTTTTCTATTGTAGATCTGTAGCTTTTCAGACTGAAGATTGATAGCTGTAATTTTTGGAAATTTCTTTTCTGACTAACGCTTGTTCTGCCTTGACTGTCCCTTCGCGTGAAAGCCTAACCCTCCCCCTAGAAGAGCAACAGTGCACTTTCTGGTGCACTTTTCTCTCTTAACCACTGTGCTACTCTTGTCAGACAGCTCACTATCAATAGTGGTGAGTGTCTTCGTACAGTGTTGCTATTTTTGATCTAGCCCATTATTTTTAAACATTTATAAGAAAAAAATTGTATACTTCATTTTTTTATCACTTCCAACATTCATTTCTTTGTGTTAATTCCTGTTTCTCATTGATGTATACTCCATTTCTCTTAAGAACTTCCTTTATATTGTGCTGGTCTTATAAAACCTGCCAGCTTTTATTTCTCTCAAAAGTACTGTTTGCCTTTATTTTATGAAAGATATTTTTGCTGGATGTAGAACTTCGGTTGGCAGCTTTTCTTTCAGATCTTTAAAAGATACCCTTTTAGTGGGACATGGTCATGTAGATTGAAATCTCAGCACTCTGAGAGGCTAAGGCAGAAGGGTTGGCAAGTTCTAGCCTAGCATAGACTGTTTAACCAATTAGCAAGACCTGTTTTAAAAAAACATCTTTATAAAAAGCTAAGAACGCGGGCCAGGAGTTAGCTCAGTGGTTCTGGTGCCTGTCTTGCAAACGCAAGGGCCCGGGTTCGATTCCCCAGTAACCACATATAATACTGGGTGTCGAGACTCACGCCCAGCAGCAGTCAGAACCATATACCACAGTGCCAGGCGTGGTGTCTCATACCTGTAATCCCAGCACTCGGGAGGCAGAGGCAGGAGGATTGCTGTGATGTGAGTTGGAGGCTGAGCTCAGGGCCAGCCTGAACTACAAAGCGAGACTGTCTCAAAAAAAAAAAAAAAAGAACGCAGCTCAGTGTAAAGGCCTTGAGTTCAATCCTCCAAAAAACGAAACAAAAACATCTGTCTTCTGGTTCACTCTCTTAGTTGTGCTATTTGTGACAAAACAAGACAGTAATTAGTATCTGTTTCTTTGTATCAGTGTGTGTGTGTGTGTGTGTGTGTGTGTGTGTGTGTGTGTGTGTATGTATTTGGGAACTACCTTCAGATCTTTGTTAATTTTGCTTTTCCACAGTTTGTTCTGCGTCTAAAGTATATGCGTAAGAAAAGTTTTCAAGTATGTGTCTTCAAATGTTAACTTTGCCCTGTTCTTTATTCTGTAATTCTGATGAATGAGCTGATTTCCATATTATCTCTCTGTTTGGATGCTTTGTCCCATTTGTGTTTCACTTTGGATAATTTATTTTTTTGTGTGTGTAGTACTGGAGATGGAACCCTGCAGTTTATATGTTCTCTTGTCTTGCTTTTTTGATACAGTGTCTCGCTGAGTTGCCCAGGCTGGACTCAAACTTGCAGTTCTCCTGCCTCAGCCTCCCAGTGCTGGAATTAGAGCCTCATGCCACTGTGCCTAGTTTACCTGTCTTCCTTCCTTAACCCCATAGCTCCCTTCCTCCCTCCTGTCTGTCTTTCTGATTATTTTTTACTGTGTTGTCTGGTTCGGACTCTTATCTCACAATCCTCCAGCCGTAATCTGAGTAAGTGAGTTTTCAGGTGTGTGCCATTCACTTATCTGCAGATTCCCAGGTTCTTTTGCCCTCTGCAGTATAGTTATTATCTCTTTTTTTTTTTTTAGACAGGGTCTCGCTTTGTAGTTCAGGCTGGCCCTGAGCTCAGCCTCCAACTCACATCACAGCAATCCTCCTGCCTCTGCCTCCCGAGTGCTGGGATTACAGGAGTGAGCCACCATGCCCGGCACTATGGTATATGGTGCTGATTGCTGCTGGGTGTGAGTCTCCACACACAGCATTGTATGTGGTTGCCGGGGATCGAACCTGTGTCCTTGTGCTTACAAGAGAGGTGCCAGAATCACTGAGCTAACTCCCCAGCCCAGTCATTATCTCTGGTAATGCTTTTTATCGTTAACCTTTCAGATTAATTCATAATTTAATTTCTGTTGAAATTTCCCATTTGTTTACATATGATCTTTCCTGTCTAGATCTTTTAGTTTATTAATTCTTTAGTTTATTAATTCTATCTTAATCTTTTAGATTATTAATGACAGTTATTCTAAAGTCTCTGTATAGAGGCTGTATGGTACCAGCTTCTGAATCATCTTCAAATATGGTTTAGCTGATTTGTTTACAGTAAGGTTTTTTCAGTTTTTATGGCTCATAATTTTTGGTTAAATGATGGACACTATGAAAAGTCATTACAGAATGAACTAACTAGTTAGTATTCCTGCCAAGGTTTTTTATTGCATTGTTAGTATAGGGGGTTAACTCCAGCTAGTACTCAGTTGCGCTGAGTTTGGGAGTATTGTCTCTATTGCCTTTGGGTATCATAGCAAATATCATAGTATATCATTTACATACATATATACATTTATTGATTGATTGATTGGAAACAGGATATAGATTTATAGTTCAGGCTGGTCCTGAACTCAGTCTTGAACTCAGCCATCCTCCTATCTCTGCTTCCCGTGTGCTGGAATTACAAGCCTGGCCCTGTGGGATGTGGTGCTGATTGTTGGTAGGTGGGTCACCATACCCAGCATTGTTGTTTGTGGTTACCAGGGATTGAACTAGGGAACTTCTGCTTGCAAGGCAGGTGCCAGAACCACTGAACTAAATTCCTGGCCCCAAAACCAAAATTTTATCATCTAATGAGATCTCAGTGGACTTGATAGTAATGCATATGAAAACTTCAGTGTGAAGATGAGAATAGAGGGAGTTTTTGCAAGGTATCTATAATCTACTCGAAATGTAAAAATATTAGTACCAAGTGGACTATAATCTTTATAGCAACCAGTAATTTATATAAGCAGACAAAATATAAATATATAGCAAACTTAATATATAAATGTTTATAGGGATAAATTATGTTTTACATATATGTCTTTACAATTTCCATATGTATTACTAATATATTGAAACCTCATCACATCACATTTTGTTCTTTGGGGCTGGTGATGTTGTTCAATGATAGAGTACCTTCCTTGCATTTAGTAGGCCCTAGTTCTAGTCCAAAACATCACTTAAAAAGAAAAATTGCATTTTGTCTTTTTTTATATATATTAAGGAACTTAAGTAGACAAAAATAATCCATCCTGGACCAGGGATTTAGCTCAGTGGTTCTAGCACTTGTCTTGCAAGTACAAGGGCCTGGATTCAATCCCCGGTAACCATATACAACAGTGCCAGCAATCAGTACCACATACCATAGTGCTGGGCGTGGTGGCTCAGGCCCTTAATCTCAGCACTTGGCAGGGGATTGCTGTGAGTTCCAGTCTCACCTGGGCAACATAGTGAGCTCAGCGCCAGCTTGAACGACAAAGCAAGACCTTATCTCAAACAAAAATTCTATCCTATTTGTGCAAATTTTTACCATTTTAATGACATTATTTCTGATGTTCTGTCTCACCTTTTTTGTCTGAAAAACTTCCTTCAGCATTTAGAACAAATCCTTTTTAAAAGATATTTTTGTGTCTGAGGATGTCATTTTATTCTCGTTACCAAAGGCACTTTTCATATAGTCTTATTTAACAATGTAGCAACTCTCATTTCTGAGCTGGTATCTATTAAATTGTCTTCATTGGTGTTCCATTCCCTGATCTTTATTTGCTGAGCGTTTTAAATCATGTCTTAGACATAATACACATCACTTTGTGAGACTTTAAATCTGATATAAAATCTTGACATTTTAATTTCACCCACAAGTCAACCAGGTTACCTAACCCTCCAAGATCTGACACATCTTCTATGTGCTGTGTGCCATGTCTCCATTGTCAGTCACACGTCTGGACATTTGCAGTGCTGTTCACTTTAGTGTGTCACCTTGCAGCCTATCTCTGATCTGGATTATGTTCTTTCCTGCAGTGCAGTTTTTAACACTTATGGTGTGTGAGTTAGGGACACATACATGTATGTGCAGCTCACTGTAGCCAGGAGGTTGCTTTCCTGATGTCCTCCTTTGCCAAAGTTCTTCCAACATCTGTTCTGGCTCCCACCATCTTTCATTAGCCATCTGAGCTCCCTTGCTTTGCATGTACTTCCTATGGCAATGTCCCTCTCTGGAGTGGTAGAGTGAGAAAGAGGAAAAACAGACAAATAAGGATTTATTTCCTATTCTTGGGACCACAGTCACTTTTTTTTCTTTCTTTTTTGTACTGGGAATCACTCAGGACCTTGTATCTGCTAGGCAGCCATGGCTCATGAAGTTTAATTTTTTCATTCTTATATGTTATACCACTCTCACTCTGTGAATATATTACAATTGAAAGTATCATAAGTATTTAAAATATTTTACTTAAAATATTTCTCATGTGTTTGATAGATACATGAATACTTTCCAGGTTTTGCCCATCTAGTCATTTTAAAAGAAATGAACATCCAGTTAAGTTGAAATTTTTGGTCCGATTTTTAATGCATGTATGGATTTGAGTACCAGCTACCATAAACAAGACACTGAACTGTTCATCCACACAAACCTTTATGCTATCTTTTTACAGTTAGACTCTCTGTTGTTTGATTTAGCTTTTAAACGTTTGGAAATAGGGTCTTTTTTGTTTCCCAGTATGGCTTTAAACTGTGATCCTCCTGGCTCCAGCCTCCCATGCAATGGCGCTATCTGTGGTTGCCCCTGCCCCTAGCTTTCTCTGTAATGCTTGTCGCAACCATTGTTTAAGACAAGATCTTGCTATGTAACTCAGGCTGGTTTCGAACTCCCTTATGTAACTCAAGGTGGCTTCAAACATTTAATCCTCCTGCATCAGCCTCCCAACCAGTAGGATTACAGACATGTGTCACCACACCTGGCCTCTTATCCGACTCTTAACTGAGCAAAAGCTGCTGTGATCCTTTTATTTCCAAGTAGTATTCAGTAGTATTCCATTGTATAGATATACCCCACATTCATCAATTAAAGGATGATTTTTAGTTTTTGGTGTGACCAGCAAGTTATAGTTTATATAGGTACCATAGTATTATATATGATAAAGGCTCTTATCTCTATGTTTATACATTTATGTATACAGTATTACCTCCTTTGTAGTTTCCCTTTGGGCAGTTTGTTACCAGTTATTATGGCTGGTATCCAGTATTTCCTCCCCAAGGCTTACTGTGTGGAAAACTTGGTTGCTGATCCGTAATCCACTTTATGAGTAGATTAATCTACTGATGAGATTATAATTTGATGGCGTAATCCACTTTATGAGTCGATTAATCTACTGATGAGATTATAATTTGATGGCATTATTGGGAAGAAATAGAAACAGGAAGTGGTGCCTAGTAGAAAAGTAGATTATAGGGTACGTGTGAGGTTAGGAACTGTTTCTCATCCCCATCCCTTTCTTGTATGTTTCTTTTGCTCTGTCTGCTTCTGACCACACCACAACACAAGCAGCTTTCCTCTGGCATGCCCTTCTATTGTGGTGTTTCTGATTTGCCACAGCTGGGAGGCAGTGGAATCGGCTGACCATGGACCGAACCCTTGAAAACATGAGCCAAAATGAAATGTTTCTCCTTTGGGTTGTTGATATCAAGTATTTTGCCACAGTGATAGAAAAGTAATACAACTGTGGTCCAAAAATGTTATTTTGTCTTGGTTCTTTCAAGAGAGACACACTATAGTCATATAATTCTTATTACAGTCTCTTGTTAAAATTGTTCCATTTTCAGGCCGGGGAGTTAGCTCAGTGGTTCAGGCGCCTGTCTTGCAAGCGCAAAGACCCGGGTTCGATCCCCAGTAACCACATACCATACTGGGCATGGAGACTCACACCCAACAGCAACCAGTACCACATACCACAGTGCCGGATGTGGTGGCTGATGCCTATAATCCCAGCACTCGGGAGGCAGAGGCAAGAGCATTGCTGTGATGTGAGTTTGAGGCTGAGCTTGGGGCCAGCCTCAACTACAAAGCGAGACCCTGTCTCAAAAAACCTTAAAAAAAAAAATTGTTCCATTTTATTACCAGATTTTATTACTAATCCTTTTATTGTACCTAACTTCAAAATTTAACTTTATCCTGGTATTGAATGTATGGGAAAATCATAGCATATGCACGGTTTGCTACTATTTACAGTTTTAGGCACCACTAAGGGTCTTGGAATGAATTCCCTGTCCATGTGGGATAACTGTGTATGCATACATGCGTATGTTGCTGTTACAAACATTCATTATAGGTTTTTATGTGACTGTAAGGGAAATAATCAGGAGTGGAATTGCTGAGTCATGATCTGGGTATGTTTAAATTTATAATAAACTTCGAACTGTTTTTTAGAACTACCATACTATTTTACATTCCCACCAACAGTGTATGAGAGTGGCTAATAATACTTCAGTGACTTGACTTCTGATACCTAATTTTAGAGCTAATAGTCCAAGGAATCTATATTTTTCTTTATATTTAAGGAGACATGTGGAAATAGTTTTCTGACTACTTTAGTTGAACTGAAATGTGCCAACAGTTTGTGGAAGAAATCCATGACATCTGTTTTACATTTAGTGAAATTTGGATTTTTGCTTAGGAAAAATAGATAAATTGCAGTCACTCTTATAGTTGGGAGAGCCAACACACACACATGATTTCTTTCTATAATGGAAAACTGTATATGTTAAAATAATAGAATTCCCCATAGAAAATAATTCAGTGGAAACATGAAAAGTTATGACTTCACTTTTAAAGTTCTTTTTTAAAAAATTCTTTATTCCTCTCTTATAAGTGTGTGTGTGTATGTGTATTTATGCACGTGCAGGTGTAAACTTTGGATATTATAAGATGATTTTTATGGTCATTCCTTTGTCACATTATGAAGAGATTTTTTTGTTTGTTTGTTTGTTTTTTGTTTTTTTTTGAGACAGGGTCTCGCTTTGGAGTTCAGGCTGGCCCTGAGCTCAGACTCAAACTCACATCACAATCCTTCTGCCTCTGCCTCCCGAGTGCTGGGATTACAGGTGTGAGCCACCACACCTGGCACTGTGGTATGTGGTACTGGTTGCTGCTGGGTATGAGTCTCCACACCCAGTATTGTTATGTTGTTACCGGGGAATCGAACCCGGGCCCCCGCGCTTGCAAGACAGGCGCCGGAACCACTGAGCTACCTCCCTGGCCCCCGAGATTGTTTTTGCTGACTTGTTTAATGAAAAATGAAATATTATGTTACTTTGGCTTATAAGCTCTCTTGAGGAAAGTGCTGCTTTTTAAAGACCTGTATTTGGAAAGTAATTTTCTCAGACATTACAAATTATTTCTAGTAGTTATAGGGCCAAGTTTAAATAATATCTAGACATTTTCCACATGTTTATACAGCTGTGTGTTAGTTCAGCTATTTTATTATTTTCTTTGTTTCCTGTGTGTCCGCTTTATGTTTTTGCTTTGTTCGCTTGTCTGGCCGCCTTTTTTTTTTTTTTTTTTTTTTTTTTTTTTTTTTTTTTTTTTTTTTTTTTTTTTTTTTTTTTTTTTTTTTTTTTTTTTTTTTTTTTTTTTTTTTTTTTTTTTTTTTTTTTTTTTTTTTTTTTTTTTAGGTTTTTTGAGACAGGGTCTCGCTTTTGTGGTTCAGGCTGGCCCCTAGCTCAGCCTCAAACTCACATCACAGTCCTCCTGCCTCTGCCTCCCGAGTGCTGGGATTACAGGCGTGAGCCACCACGCCCGGCACTGTGGTATGTGGTACTGGTTGCTGCTGGGTGTG
This sequence comes from Petromus typicus, assembly GCA_004026965.1. NCBI lineage: Eukaryota > Metazoa > Chordata > Mammalia > Rodentia > Petromuridae > Petromus > Petromus typicus. Next base: position 8,125 of record PVIR01041557.1, read on the forward strand.
GGTCTCCACACTCAGTATTGTTATGTGGTTACCGGGGAATCAAACCCGGGCCCTTGCGCTTGCAAGACAGGCGCCGGAACCACTGAGCTAACTCCCCAGCCCCATGGCCGCCTTTTGAGTTGTTTAAATTTTGTTTTCCTTTACTTACTTGTTTTTGTTGTTGCTGTCCTGGGCTTGAACCCTGGCCTAATGCATGCTCTGCATGTATCCTACCACTGAGCTACAGCCTAGCCATATTTTCTTTTTACTTGGTAACATCTTTGTAACATAAAGTTTGCCCTCACTTGTAAATGTTTGGTGGCATTAAGTACATTTATACTACTATATAACCAGTACCACTCTGCATTTGGATAAGTTTTTGTATGAAACCCAAACTCTTTGCTATTAAATAGTAACTTTCCTTTCCTGTTTCCTTCAGCACGTGGCAACCACCATTCTAATTTGTTAGATTTTTTTTTTTTTTTGAGACAGGATCTGGCTTTGTAGTTCAGGCTGACCCTGAAATCACTATGTAGTCTAGGCAAGCCTCAAACTCACAGCAGTCCTCCTGCCTCTGCCTCCCATGTGCTGGGATTACAGGCATGAGCCACCACACCCAGCATTGTTGTATGTGGTTAACTGGGGATCAAACTTGGGACCTTGCTCTTGCAAGCCAGGCACCAGAACTACTGAGCTAAATTCCTGGACCTCTGTGTTTGATTTTTGATATATTAAGTACTTCATAGAATTGGAATAAAAATTATTTGCCTTTTTTGACTGAATTCACTTAGCATAATATTTTATCTAATACATAAAACCAAAATTTTACATATTAATGGAGTAACAAATTTCAAGACCTATATGCATTTATATGTTGTTTGATGTTTAAATCAGTTTAAACACATTTCTCCTCCACTATTTTTCTTTTTTTTGACTTTTTGAAACAGGGGCTCACTTTATATAGTTCAGGCTGGTCCTGACCTCTCTACATAACCCAGGCTAGCCTCAAACTCGACAATGATCCTCTTGCCTCTGCCTACAGAGTACTGGGATTATAGGCATGAGCCACTATGTCCAGCCTCAAATATTTCTTTATGGAAAACTCTTGGAAAATCCTAGAATTTTCAGTCCTCTGGAAATGCACAGTATACTTGTATCTGTAGCATGTGTGTATACCAGTTTGCTCATCTGTTCATCAGTGGTCATGTGGGTTACTTCCACATACTATTGCAAATAAGGCTGTTATGAACATGACTGTACAAGTATCTATTTGAGACTTTGCTTTCAGATCTGTAGAGTATATCTCAAGAAATGTGATTGGTAGATCAGCAGTTCTGTGTTTTATGGTTTTTGAAGAATTGCCATACTGATTTGTACAGGATAGTCTGCAGGAGAGTATTTCGTATCTCCTATGTCGAGTTGACTTACTGTGTTAACTCGTCTCATTTCTGCTGTCTGGTTGTTCTGTCCATTCTTGGGAATGGGATATTAAAGCCTCCTAATATTGTTGTTGTACTGTTTCTCCCCTCACATCTGTCCATTTTTGCTTCATATATTTTGATTGTCCGTGATTATTAAGTGCCTCAATACTTATAAGGGTTATACTTTTTGTCATATGGAACCTCTTGTTAATAATATCTTTTAGTGTCTCTCTTAACATTGATTTAAAGTCTACTTTATATGGTATTAGTATATATAGTCATCCCTGCTTGCTTTTCTTTACTGTTTCTATGGAATATCTTTTTCTGTCCTTTGACTTTTAATTCATTTTTTCCTTGCATCTAAACTGAGTCTGTTGTAGAGAGCATGTAGTGACATCATTTTTTAAGAAGTCCATTTGTCAGTTTTTTCCATATTGGAGAGTTTAATCCATTTACTTTTAGTTATTTATCTTTTTTTTTTTTTTTCCTTGAGACAGGGTCTCACTTTGTAATTCAGGCTGGTCCTGAACTCAGCAATCCTCCTGCCTTTGCTTCCTGAGTGCTAGAATTACAGGCACTGTGGTATGTGGTGCTGACTGCAGGTGGGCATAAGTCATCATGCCTCACATTTTTATATGTGGTTACTGGGATCAACCTGGGTCCTTGGGCTTGCAAGGCAGGCTTGGAACCACTGAACTAAATCCTTGGCCCTATTTATCTCCTTTTAAGACTAGGTCTAATTAATTATACTATTTAGGTTGCTTTTGAAATTCAGAGCTTCCTGCCTGAGGCTCTTGAATAGCTAGGTTTACAAGTATGGGCCACCATGCCCAGTAAAGATTTTAAGTAATTATTGGTGAAGAAGGACTGCAGTCTGTTTGCTATTTTTCATTGCTGAGACAAAATATCCAACGCCCAAAGTTAAAGGCAGAGAAAGGTTTATTTGGCTTACAGTTTGTAGAGGTTTCAACCCATAATTGACTGGCTATGAGGCAGGTTGGCAGAGGGGCAACACTTCATGCCAGTGAAAAGAAGAAAAGCAACAAGTGACAAACAACATCTTTATGCCTTTTTTTTTTTTTTTTTTTTTTTTTTGAGACAGGGTCTCTCCTTGTTCTTCAGATTGGCCCTGAACTCATTATGTAGCCCAGGCCAGCCTCAAACACACAGCAATCCTCCTGCCTCTGCCTCCTGAGCGCTAAGATTACAGGCATAAAACACCATGTCTAGCCTTCTTTATACCTCTTTTATCCCATCAGACACTAGGACTAGGGCAGTGCCAAACCAGTCATGTGTAATGGTTTATTAATCACGTGCCCTTAATTCCAAGATCACACATTCCAGATTCAGCTACCTCTGGGAAATAAAGTCCCAGCTCATCTGAGGCTTTTGGGTCATCTAAACACAGGTCAGAACATTTTCTGTCTTTTTGTCTCTTTATTACTGTCCTCTTTTTGGTTTGAATAATTTTTTGGATAGAAATATTTAAATCCCTTTCTCATTTCTTTTTGGGTAAATTTTGTGAATATTTTCTTTGTGGCTTTAACAGGGATTAGAGTCTAACATTCTAAAGCTATTGTAATTTAAAATTAGGCCAAATTAATTTTAGTAGTTGAAAAACTATTCCTTCACAACTCTGTCTCCAACTCCTGCAGATGTTGATAACACAAATCATACAACTCTGTATATCTCAAAAGATTAATGTTTTCAGACACATGAATCTCTTAAATTATGTAGGAAACTGTAGAGGCACAAACGAAAGTTATAATACATTTGGCCTTCTGCACTGCCAGGTTGCCATCTGCACGTTCAGCATGGTTCAAAAACATTCCAAACTTGGGGTGTGGTGGCTCAGGACTGGAATCTGATCGCTCGGAGTGAGGTTAGCCTGGGCTGCATAGTGAGTTCAGGGCCAGTCTGAAGTAAGAGCAAGACCCTGTCTTTTTTTTTTGAGACAGGGTCTTGTTTTTTGTGGTTCAGGCAGGCCCTGAGCTCAGCCTCAAACTCACATCACAGCAGTCCTCCTGCCTCTGCCTCCCGAGTGCTGGGATTACAGGCATGAGCCACCACGTCCGGCACTGTGGTATGTGGTACTGATTGCTGCTGGGGTGAGTCTTGACGCCCAGTATTGTATGTGGTTAACCGGGGATCGAACCTGGGTCCTTGTGCTTGCAAGACAGGCGCTGGAACCACTGAGCTAAATCCCTGGCCCATCTGTGTAATTCTTAAATCCCTGTCTGTGTTTGAGAGCTATAGAGTATTGAGGGACATTAGGGACGAGGGTGGGATCTTTAAAAGAGATCTTAATATCTTTTGTTTTTTTTTTTGAGACAGGGTCTCGCTTTGTGGTTCAGGCTGGCCCTGAGCTCAGCCTCCAACTCACGACATAGCAGTCCTCCTGCCTCTGCTTTCTCAGTGCTGGGATTACAGGCGTGAGCCACCACACCTGGCACTGTGGTATGTGGTACTGGTTGCTGCTGGGGTGAGTCTCCACGCCCAGTATTGTATTGAATCCTGGCCCTTGCACTTGCAAGATAGGTGCCAGAACCACTGAGCTATATTCCTGGCCCCTTTATTTATTTTTCTTTAATCTTTCTGTGGCTCAGGCTTCAGAGTTTCCATTGTATTGTCATCATGTTCATGTTTTTTGTTTTTTGTCTGCTGCATTCTTTATAATGAATTTATCATTTCAGTTCTCAAATTTTTTTTATTCTGTTGATATTTGGTTAGTTCATGTATAATTTTCTTGGCTTTTTTCATATTTCCTAGTTCCAAAGCATCTTAAAGTCATTTGTTGTATACGTTGGTTAGTAGGTCTCCCATCAGAATTTTTTTTTCAGCTGTGATATATTTTGATTAACTTTTTAAAAAAATGCTTTGAGTGGGCTATATTTTCCTATTTCTTTGTATTCCTTGTTATTATTTTAAAATGCTCATTTGAGTCTCATAACATTGAAGCTCTAAATTAAAAGGGTTTTCAATTCAGAATCTTGAGCATGCAAGGTAAGAACTCTACCATGGAACTATACCCTTGAGCCTCTTTTATTTAACTTTTTTACTTTGATATACAATCTTGCTATGTTCCCCAGACTGGCCTTGATCCTGGAATCCCTGTGCCTCAGTTTCCAGAGTAGCTGGGCTTAGAGGCCTGTACTCACTCCTGGTTTACTTGTATTTTCTTTTTTTTTTTTTT
>PVIR01041558.1:0-12691 GCA_004026965.1 Petromus typicus
GGAGACCCACACCCAGCAGCAACCAGTACCACATACCACAGTGCCGGGCGTGGTGGCTCACGCCTGTAATCCCAGCACTCGGGAGGCAGAGGCAGGAGGATTGTGATGTGAGTTTGAGGCTGAGCTCAGGGCCAGCCTGAACCACAAAGCGAGACCCTGTCTCCAAAAACCTAAAAAAAAAAAAAAAAAAAAAAAATGATTGTTGTTAAAGTTCACTAAGTTTTAGGTGGCAGTTTTCTTCCAGATAGCCAAAAGCAACTGGCACACATTGACTATTTTCTATATTCTCTTTTTAGGATGACAGGATGAGACTTGAAAAAATCCAGTTGTAGATCCACTCAAATTAATATGTTCCCATGAAATGTGTCATCTTGATGTACTGCATAAAGAAAAAGTATTCCATATAAGTTGCTTACCTGCTAGATTGCCTAACATAGGTTCACTCATACCCTGCTTTTCATGGGCTGTTGGTTGAGGAAATGGGGGTGACTAAGTTGCCTAGGTCTCTTTATTCAATAGATTAGTGCATTCTTCTTTTCTAATATCTTTCAGAAGATTCCTATAAGCAAAGAAAGAGAACATGCTCCCATTTACAAGCAATTTTCAGAGCTCTGCTTGTGTTGCGTGTGCTGTATCCCCTATGTACAAAGCAAGTTACACAACCAAATCCAAAGTCAATGTGGGAGGGCACTATTCAAGTACACAGAAGGAGGAGATGTGTATAAGCTAGAGCTCACCACCACATTAATCTATCAATGGTAACTGATGAAAGGTGGATTACTGAAAGAGAAGAGAACAGTGGTGGTGAATACATCAATACACTAAGTGGAAATCAAGAGAGAACTGCAGGCGGATTTTCTCCAGAGCCACTCAAGAAAGAACTTCCTCATTAAAGAAGTGAGACTGGATTGATGCAACATGTGAATCCCTCAGTTTCACAAGTGGGCTTTCAAAGGAAATATCTTATGTGTGAGTGGTTCCCTGAACTGTTACCTGGATTGAACCTTGCAGAGGAAATTTCCAACACTCTTGGAGGGTAAGCAACATGGGAGGTCTCAGGGATTTTACTGACAATAATTCCTCCCTGAAGTGAAGTTGAGAATCTTTATTTTACTGAAAAAACAACATGAACTCTTATCCCTGAATATATAAACACCATTTGTCATTAAATATAAGGGCTACTTCTACTTGAAATTCAGTTACTCTCCAAATCTTCATGTGGCTAGACAAATAAAGAAAAATTACTATTTTGCCAATTTGCTTCCATGTAGTACTTGGAAACATCTGGAGATGTTCTATTCTTTCAGACCTTAGCTAGCCTATTCCACATTGATGTGGAATCTAGGGCCTGACACAACCAGCCACATTGTCCCAAGTCTGTCTCTTAGTAGCACTATGTCTTGACGAGGAGAAAAAAGTTTTTGATCCCTTTAAGGGAACTCTGAGAGGCAGAGTTCTAAAGAGTATATTTCCAGCCTGTTAGGAGTTTTCAGTCAAGCACTAGCAACACTGATGTATGCAAACAGCTAAACAAAGGAATATTCGGATGATGGTAGAATCAATCTCCTTACACAGTGTGCAACCTATCCCAAAACAAACCACTTGGAGCAGTTTTCAGAGGCAACAGGGGATTGGTCTGAAAGGTCAGCAGTCATAGCCACTCATTCTTCTTTGGAAACCATGCCAAAGAGAATCTGAGGGATTCGTTTTCACGTGGTGGAACCGAAGAACACATTACTCACCGACGAGCTGCACTGAGCACATTTTATCCACTGACAGTCATTACCCAGGAAGATCATCAAAGCACAGCTATTGGGATAATTTTGGGAAATTTATTTTCACACACATAAGTTGGTCATCTTCAGATGACAGACTGTGCAACTGAGGCAGAGCTGACTTGTGAATATGCACTAAAGCCCTGTTTGAAGAGAACTCCCCAACTGTTGCCTGAATAGAAGACCTGAAGCAATAATGAAGACCTAAACCATCAGCGGAAAAATTATCCCACATTTTATATCATACACAGCTTACTCAAGCATAGATCAAATCCAGCAACAGGCAGCTTATTCTCTACAACAGTAGGAATTTTCCTATGACAATTTAGCAACTTTTCCCCTTTGTGAAATTTGTACTGTAAATGAGAAAGACAAATAGGTCCTTTTGAAACTCAAGTTGCTTAGCTATTTCTAACATGCAAAGTTTCCAAACAGTTTCCATGATACTCTGTATGGTCCCCCAAAGCATTCCTCATTCTTGAAAAAAAAAATTAAGTGTTCTCTTTGACTGCTCACACTAATATAATAGGCTCTGGTAAAACCAACTAATTTTTGATATGCAATCAAAAATTGCAAGTGTACAGAAAAGTGGCTCCACTAGGACACAAAACCTCATCTAGATAATGCCTTTTGGCCTACTCTTTGGGAAACTCACTGGACTGTATCGTATCACATGAGGGCAGGTAAGGCAGGACTTCAGTGTTAATCAGAGAGTTTAGGTTGACTTTATCCCATCCCAGAATTGTTCTCTGCCCTATTCACAGTGATGGTTTCATTGCCTCTGATACTTCCTGAGCTTTCTTCTCTAGCTCTAAATACATTCATCTGTTTGCTTTGCCTATAAAAGTCCTATATTTTTGAAGCCTAGATCAAGTTCTATATCTCCTAAAAAACTTATGACTGCCCCAGACTAAGGTCATCTTTTCTTTTCATAGCCTAAAATGCCCACACTAAGAGTCAGCTGTGCACGCTTGGCAGTGTTCGATGCTGGTCCCATAAATATTCGTCTTCCTTCCTTAATTAGATACTGAGGTCCTCAAAGGTGGGGATATTGTATGGTACGTAGCTCATTAAACGCTCCTGGTTTTTTGCAGTACTGAGGATTAAATTGCGGGCCTTGGCACTGAACTATATCACAATCTCTTTTAATTTTGAGGCAAAATCTAACTAATTTGAAGATTTGCTCAAGCTGGGCTTGAAAATGAAATCTTCTTACCTCAGTCTCCCAGAGTGCTCGGATTGCAGATTTGCACTACCACACCCAACTACATACTCTCCCTTCTAGTCACACACATATTCAGTACATACAAGAGTGTCTTTACCTAAGATAGAGTCTGTTAATCATCTGTGTGTTCATATGAGGTAATTGAAAACTCTTTTGAAGGTAAGTAAGCTTTTTAAATATAGTGCATGTTAATATTACATGAAAATGTAGTTTATTCTGGGAAACTAGTACATGCATTTAACATGTGTTCATTTCAATCCCATTAGCCCCTTTCCTTTCCCCCTCTCCTGTCCTCTTCCTTGTTCCACACGTCTACCTCCTGGTTTCCTGTCTTTTCTCCATTACTTTATTTTTTTGCACTTGATCTTAGCCAAAAGGCCAAGAAACAATTCCATTACTTTAATTTTTTATTTATTAAAGAGGCACTTAATGAAAAAAGAAAGTCCTCAGAACTGTTTTGAGACAAACTTGAGGAAACAAAACATATCAGGTTATTTCTTGAACTAATAAATAACATTCTATCTCAATTAGCTGAATTGACTGGTCCTAAATGTAGAATCTGTAGAGACGTGGCTACTCTGAGGGAAAGTGGCAATTTTTGTTTTCTTTACATGTACATGAAGTCATTTTGGTTAAATAATCTCTCAGTTAAGAGGTGGTAGTTTATGAACCATTAATTTCTACTTTTTGCCTATTGTTTACAATGTGAGACATATGTGTGGAGATTCCTCAAAAAACTAGGATTAAAAGTCTCATTTGACCCTGGTATTCCTCTACTAAATACACACACTAAAGAATTAAAAGATTCATATCACGGCAACATATGTGCACTCTCATTTATAGCAGGTCAATTTGTGATAGCTAAATCTTGGAAACAACCAAAATGTCTCAGCTGGAGCCTGGAAAAAGAAGATGTGGTTCTTCTATAGAATGCAATATTACTCAGCCATAAAAATGATAAGATTGAGTCATTTATACTCAAATAAATGTACCTTCAGGATATCCTTACAAGTGAATTAAACAGGTCATAGATGTATAAATATCATATCTTTTCTTTGGTATTAGAAAATGAAGATGTAAATGAGTTCTAGCATAAATAGTGGATATTGTGAAACACAAAATATTTAAAAGACCATAAAGTGTAAGAGTAAGTAACAAGGGGAAAAATAATGTTATGGTAATAAAAAAAAGGAAACAAAGCTTATGTATATAGGAGGGTGGAGGGTTGTAGGGTGGGTAAGGGAGTGGGAAAAAATGCAAATTAAGTTGTGTCATATACTGGTACAAATTCTCAATATTGAATGTGCTCATGATGTGTACATATAATGTACCAATAAATATTTGAATTAAAAATAAAACTCTCTGCACTCAGAAAGTTGAGATCCAAGTAAACATAATGAAGTGAGTGGTGTCATTACAGTCAGGACAGCAGCATAAGGAGATCAAAAGAATCCTGAGCTGAGGAACCAGAAAATCAAACTCAATTTAGTCCCTTGTGTAGCTAGTCATTTCCAGTCTTTTGATCCGTCCCCTTAACTATACAAAGATAATCAATGGCTCAAATACTAAGATGATAAGCAGTCATTGTATCTGAAAGCTGACTAAGAGGTCTGACGAGACAGTACAGTATTTTTTCCAACCAGTTCTGCATAGTACCATAGCTACAGCCCATTAAGTGTAGTGGAAAGTTACCAGGAACAGTCTCCCATTATATTGTTCCTTCGTATGACAAGATGAGGCACACTGTGGCTCCTGAATTCAAGTTGTATTGAAACATCAGGAAGTGTTTAGCTTACTATCTCAATTTACCTTCATGTTATTCATGTCTTCATAAAGGATGATGTCCTTTTAAAGCAAAGAATTTTATTGAATGCCATAAATATAAGCTATCACTTCATCTAAAAGTTTTCAAGATTAACATTGTTTAGGCCATTTCTCTTTTTTAGCAAAAATAAATAAATTATTTTAATTGTTTAGACTATGTTTTACCATTGTGTGTTAGTGAAATAAAAGATTGAAAATTTATTACTTTAGTCAGATGAATATTTGGGCCAAAAAAGAAAAAAAGTGCATTAGTAAAAATCTACAGATTACTGCTTGAATGGGTTGTCAGTATTTTTTAAATTGTTACTGTTATTTGTTCATCTAGTAATTTAACAAATATTTTTATGAATACACACTCTGTGTCAGGAATTGTGCCAAATGTTGCATCAAAAGAAGACAAAGAATAAGTCTCACTTTTCATTCAAAGCTCTGTCTCCTTGCTACTTTTTCTGCATATCATGATTAAGATACTAGGGAGACTAGAGTTATACTTTGAAGTTGGCCTCCAATCTAAAACTCCACAACTCACTCCAGCCTAAGGGGTAAAATCTTATACTAAAGTTTTCACCCTATTTCTTAATTATCACAAGCAAAGTGTGCAAATACCAAAAAGACAAGTTACAAGAATGTGAGCAAAACAATCAAAATAATACTAAGAATGTAAACAGAAGAGAACAATAAATAGCCATGAAAATTACATTAGTCCACAAAACCACCAAAAGGTCAGATGAGTCAAAGTTTCCATGAGCTTTCAAAGACTATATGATACTTCTTTCCCCAGTGAAGGCTTTTGTTCCTAGACCTCCATGGCTTTCATCCATTGTGGGGAGGCCCAGAGTAGCTATTAATGACACTGAAGCCCAAAATATTGAATTTATGCTAGTCTAAAAATAAGAAAGAGAATTATCTGCAGGTTCTCAGTAATCATTTTTTGATGGCCCATTAGTAAGCATGAGAACAGAATATAGCAACCGCTTATCCAGGAGTGGGAAACAGTGGAAACCTGGGTAGGAATTTAAGACCCAGGAAATATGTTGGCAGATAATAGAACCTCAAGCACAGCATTAGGGGTTTATGACAGAGTTCCTGTATGAAGACAATATAAACAAATAGGACCAGTGGTGCTAAATAGTTATGACTAAATACAAAATCAGGAAACAGGCTGCCAGGTAATTATCAAAGCTGGAACCCAAAGTAAAAGCTCAACTGAAATAAGTTAATTTAAATCTTTTTTCTAAAATATTAGCTAGAAGATTATTAATCCTCCCCATCTATAGCTAAAAGAGAGAGTAGGTAGAGCTAAAACCTACAAGGAGTCAACATTAGCTGGAGGAAGCAAAGACTACAAAAACTTGGAAACAGCAGTTGAGACTCGGAGTTCTGCCCTCTGGGAGAAACTAGTGAAAAGTATTGAACCAATGTGTTATTATCTAGTTGTGTCAGACTTTTTAGATCATTGTTTAGAAATTAGTTCAAGAAAAAATACAACCAGAGTGCCTGTGCAAGACAAAGGCCAGGGAAGGTGTAAAATGGGAAAAAGCCCATTGCTAGTTTTCCCCGAGTGACCTACAGCCTCAATGTTTGAAACAGTAGTGTAGGTGAGCATCAGGGAGAATGGAAACAAATTTGTGATCAAGTTCAGAGTGAAAGAGTACAAGTAGTCAGTATGAAGACTTGGCTTTCATACTGCAGAGAAAAAAACATCTCCTGAAGCAGGCGTGGCTCTTAGAAGAGACACTAAGGTAGAGCAGTAGAAGTCCTTATGTGGGACTCTCATCAGTGCCTCCGATGGCTGCCTCCCTGAAGCATAGTGCACAACTACCTCCTCCACCTCTGCATGGAATCAGTTCTGGAATGGAAAACACGTAGGTAGAAGAAAAGTAAAAAAGGAAAGTGAGCTCAGGAGAGATATTAAACAAAGAAGTCTGACTTCCTGTATTGAAATAACCTGGGCAAGAAGGCTCATAGTGCTTGGGACACTCGCATAGGGCACTGAGGCCTAGAGGGAGTTAAGAAAATGCAGACTGCACTTATAAAAGGCAAATGACTAACAAGCAGCCATTAAAGGAATTCTTTCAGAAGTCTGAATTGGACTACTGAGTTTTTTTTCTGAACTGCTTTGAGTGTACAAATGCCACACGATGTCCCTCAGGATTTTTAGGGACTAAGAAGCATGCAGATCAACCCCAAGCCACACTTAAGATATTAACTAGATTTATGCGGGGGAAGCGACATGTACAGATGCTTAGAGATGGTCTATTGGGACATTTTCTCAACCATGCCTTTCAAAAAAACAACTGGATCCTACACGTGCAGCCAAATTTTGTAGAATTCCACAATAGTCTCTATGGTAACAAAAACTTCTGTTTCTCACTGTGTCTTCTGATAGCCTAGCAGACACTCAAAGGTGACAGCTCTTAGAAGCCAAAAGATATTGTTATCAAGGAGAAATTGTTGCCATGGGATAACGACCTCAATCTTAGTCTGCTCCAGGTCAAAAGAGTCTGATCCTGCTTCTTCTGAACCCTCTCCAAAAAGAGAAAGGCACACCCAGCAGTACTGTTCCAACTTAGTCACAACCATAGGCTGAGCCAACTAAGTAACTTAGAAGGAGAGGGAAAGGGAGGTTTACAAAAACACACCCTCAAGCATGTGCATCCCCTCTTGAGCCAAAATGAATCTGAAGAAGAAACAACTCATTTTCCCCTTAGATCTCATTAGGTTTTCTCTCTTTTGTTGTGTGAGCAGAAGACAGTCTCCTTGGTGAATAAGGAAGGCTTTAAACAATCTAGACAGAGTTCATGAATCAGACATGATGGAAAATTGGTGACTCCAATTCATTAACCCGGGTCCATGACCCCTCAATGGCAGAAAACTAGAAATTTCTTCTCTTTCCATTTATAGATCCACATGAACAAGCTGGGACAACTTAGAAGCACTGAGCCTTTTCAAATAAATTCAGCTCAGTCTTGTGCCCGTAGGTTTGGCCTAAATCTAAAGAGACTCCATATGTAGCAAACTTGTTTGCTCAACCAGAAAGGTGCCTATGTTATGAATCATGCATTATGTGGTGTAAGTGCCTTTTCTATTCACTAAGCTTATTGTGACATTTTAGGAATACATTATGATCCCATTCATCATTAAGAATTTGTACCTGTACATGATATATATTGGTTCTTGTTTTTTCCCTTTCTTCTTTCCTCCCTACAACCCTTCCACCGCAATATGTGCCATTTTCACTCACTAACTCAAGAGCTCTGTTTTACAATTTTGTAAGAGTGCAGATCATGGTAACTTTTCAATACATACTGATTGAATTAAAACATATATTCAACCACAGTTTTTCCTCATTCCTTCTTTCTTCTTTCTTTTCTTCATTCGTCCTTCCTTCGCTAACTCCTTCCATTTTTCCAAATTTTATTTTTCCCTGGGACAAAGTCATATCAACAAAGATAGTCAGCTATTCTAACTATATAGAAAAGAAAGTATTTAAAGCTAACTGACTTGGAGAATGCTTTCCATTTACTACCAAAACTGTGCAATGACATAAGGCTTTGTTATGAAAAGAAATGAGTCTAATTTGTGGCAAGAGAAAGTTGGTTGTAACATTAAAATATCTTTCTGTACCTCTGTAGCACTTATCAATTAAAATAGGTCAGCAAGATGAGTGGGCATATTGAATCCTGTCCTGGGTCTATTATTTTTTTTTTCCTCAATAATCCTGAGTATGTCACATCATGCTATGAATTTGGAGTTCTTTTTTTATTTGTACATATTCATAGTACAAAATATTTATGTTCTTTGTGGAGAGTTGGTACATACATAACATATCTTAATTCCTTTTTTATCCCTTTTTCCTTCCACTCTTTGCATCTATCTATTGATCACCTTCTCTCTTCTTCTTATTTGGTACATGTTTGCGGTACATAATGTTTACATTCTATGTGGGGTTGATACATGTACACAACACATCCCTATTCCTTTACATCCTTTTACCTCCCCTTCCTCTTTCTCCTCCCTCCATCTCTTGATCCCTTTCCTCTTTGGGAAGGGTCTGCTTCCTTCTTATTATCTTTTATTTTGCTGTGTATTTATATTTGGGGTTTGTGTATATAAAACAATCTATGCAATATTTAAGCCTATGTGTCTGACTTATTTTACCTAATATGATGATCTCAAAGTGCACCCATTTACCTTAAAATGTCTCAAGGTTATCCTTCTTTATGGCAGTTCTTCACTATATTTAAAAATCACTTTTTCTTTATCCATTCATCCATTGGTGAACATATAGGCTGTTTCAAGATTTAGCTATTATAAGTTGTGCTGCTATAAAATGGATAAGTAGATATCACTGTGGCATGATGTTTTTAACTCTTTCAAGATGATACGTAGAAGGAGAATAGCTGAGCCAAATGTAACTTTTAGTTGTAGCTTTTTGAGAGATCTCCATATTGGTTTCCATAATGTTTTCAAGTTTACATTCCCAGCAATAATATAGAAGAGTTTCTCTTTCCCCCATGTCCTCACCAGTATCTGTTATTGTCTGAATTTGTGATGATGGTCATTCTTTCTGTGGTAAGATGAAATTTCAGTGTTGCATTAATTTACATTTCTCTAATGGTGAATGATGTTGTGCATTTATTTGCATATTTATTGGCCACTTGTACTTCTTCTTCTATCAAGTGTATTCATTTAAGAAGCCCATTTTTGACTGGTTCTTTACTTTTAGGATAAGTACTTGTTTGGAGTTCTTTACACATTCTAGATATTAGTTCATTGTCTGAGAAACAGCTGACAGAAAAATTTTTCCCCATTCAATAGGTTTTCTTTTCACTTTGTTAGTTGTTACTTTTGTAGTGCAGAGGACTTTTAATTTTTTATTTAATTCTTGTTCATAAATATTTACAGTATATAATAAACACATTCATCATAAAAGGTTTGAACATATACATGACATATTTCAATTCTTATTGTATCCCATTCCCCCTCTACCATCTAACCTTTCTCCTTTTTCCTATTTATAAAAGCTTTACTTCCACTTCTCCCCTCTAATTCTATTTTCTTTAAAACTTTTTCCCTTCTTTCCCTCCCCTATCCATACAACTTTTTCCTTTTCCCACATGAAGAAGTTTTTCCTGCATCCTAATTCCTATCCCCATTTTGTTCATTATTTATACTTTATTTCTCACACAAGAGAAACAATGCTTTATTTAAACTTGTGTGTTTGATTTATCTCGCTTAGCATTATGGTCTCAAGACACCTCAATTTATCTAAAACGTCCTAAGTATGTATTGCTTTATGGCAGAATCTTATGCCCTTGTATACAGAAACCACATTTTCTTTTTCCATTCACACATTGACAAGCATATGGGCTGTTTCCAGCATAAACTGTGCTGCCACATACATTGGTATGCATGATAGCTGATTCAAATGGAACTTCTGATTTTAGATTTTGAAGACTATCCATACTGAATTCCATAGTGGTTTTTCCAACTTATACTCATGCCAACAACAGAGAAGTGTTATTTTTCTCCTTGCATCCTTGCCAATATTTTATGTTAGTTAATTTCTTGATGATAGCTATTATCCCTGGATTGAGATGGAATCTCAGTATCTTTTAAATTTGCAGTTCTTGAATGTTAGCGATGCTGAACATTTTTTCATATATTTATTGGCCATTTATACTTCATTTGAGAAATTTCTGTCCAATTCAGATCCCTATTTTTGGATGAGGCCTTCAAATTTTGAGGGATCTAATACTTTGAGTTCTTACAATCTAGACATTAGTCCTCTGAGGAGCAGCAGGAAAAAAAATTTTCCCATTGTGTAGGTTGTCTCTTCACTCTTTTAGTGATTTCCTTTGCTGTGTAGAAGGGTTTTTTATTACTCTTAATAATTTTTATTGTTGTTATCCTTGCTTTGTTAATTTTAAGAGTTTGTGGTAATCAACACTGACTTGCCACAACAAACAAGTGAAAAAAAGTTTTCATTGACTTATCCAGTCCTACTTCCAAGGATGGTCGACTTCTGACTGAAGACTTGGATGGAAATATAGCATTGTCTTAAATCTTCCAGCAACAAGGCCAAGCACAGCAGAGTTTCAGATAAGCTTGAGTAACACAAAGAAGGGTGAGTACCACTGCAGAGATAAAGGAGCATCTACCAGAGACTCTCATTCAGAAACTCAAGCTCAGTATTCCATACGGAAGGGATAGTACTTCAAAGCTTCAGTGAAAGGCCAATTATAGGCCATTCAGTTTCTATTGAAGTTGAGTATAGCTACCATTTCCATATTGCTGAGCTTGATATTAAAGACCTGAAAGTTTTCAACTATGCATGCTAGGGTTCCAGAGTTGGGAATCACTACAATATTCCTCAGGATAAGGAACTGGAACGGAACCTGGGCTGTAGTATTCTTGTGCTTCTGAGAAATCTGCTTTATCTTGGGATCTTCTAGCAGTGAACAGTTCTCAGGTTTAGCCCAAGGTCTATTTGGAGAGCCCAGAGGGCAATAGGCAGTGACAGTGATTGGAGTAGCAGTACTGGATCAGTTTTCTCTGGGTGAAACTTCACCTGGGTAGTGACTGGTTTATAGCTCAGTCCAGGCTTGTTCAAGAGCCCTTCGATTTGGAAGTGATTGAAATTGGAGATGTCAATGACTTTTACCAAACTCTCATCCACCAGCTCTTCCATGGCCTCCTAGGTATTGAAGAAATTGCCTTACTGGGGATGATAGTGCTTCTAACATCTTGGGATGCAAGTCCTTTCCACCCTGAACTCTCTGTGAAAAATGCATAAGGTTGATGTCCAGGTAGTCTAGTTTCAACTTATTCAGGAACTTCTGATAGGGCTCCCTCATTTGACTTTTCTCAATAAATGTGACCTGCGTCTTTTTAACAAGGAAGAGGTCCTCCTGCCTCATAATCTTCTCTTGAATCTTCTCTTGGATAGCTTTGGCCACCTCATTCTCATTCTGATAGATAAAGGTATGGTCAGTGTGGCAATATCCTGTAATGACGGCTACCTTCATGGCTTCTTTGATCTTTCACTCATATTGACTTTAGTTTAGTATAAGGTGAGATATGTAGGTCTAAATACAAACTTCTGCCTGTGCATAGCTAGTTTTTCCAACATGATTAATCAGAGTTTCTTCAAGTGTGTATTTTTAGCACCTTTACAAAAGATCAAATAATTGAATGCACTTGGGGATGTTTCTGCATACTCTATTCTGTATTATTGATCCTCACGTCTGTTTTGTGCCATACCAGGCTGTTTTACCATAGTACATTCATAATATGACTACAGAAGTGGGGCATAACACAAAAGAAATAGCTCATGGCATGGAAGACAAGAATCAGAAAAGTGATCAAGAGAGAAACAGAGACAGGGAGAGGCAGAGAGAGAGAGAGAGAGCTTTCCAGGGGTCAATGTTGAACGTGATCATAAAGTGCATATAAAATGTACCAATAAAGTCAATTTTAAAAGATGATTGAACAATTTCTCTAAATAATGTGTATGATGTACTTTTATACCCAGCAGATATTGTTTAATGGTGCTAGTAAATGTTTGTGCCTTTTTCATTTGTTGATCACTTTGTTAATGTGGTTATATGCTGATTAGAGAATGAAGTTCCAGGATATAGTAAGTCTCTTTTTTAAAAATTTTTGGGGCCGGGGAGTTAGCTCAGTGGTTCCGGCGCCTGTCTTGCAAGCGCAAGGACCCGGGTTCGATTCCCCGGTAACCACATAACAATACTGGGTGTGGAGACCCACACCCAGCAGCAACCAGTATCACATACCACAGTGCCGGGCGTGGTGGCTCACGCCTGTGATCCCAGCACTCGGGAGGCAGAGGCAGGAGGATTGT
>PVIR01041559.1:0-12696 GCA_004026965.1 Petromus typicus
TGGAATAAAAGATGTTAACATAAGAAATGAAACTATTAAAGTATTAAAATAAAATGTAAAAATATTTTGTTATTGGGATAAGCAAGACAAAACAGCACAAATTTTTGATATGTGTGGTAAACAGGGGAAGGGGATGTAACTAGAACTTTTGCATTATGTTCTAGTCTCCTGTGAGTCAGTGGCACACAGTGAAATAATTAATAATTAGTCAGAAATGAGACTTAAAGAAGCTGAGCTTGGGCCTGATCCATGCTATTCTGGACAGCAAGGACCCCAGACTGCCACACCTTTTATTAACTACATTTTAAAAGACCCAGAAAGGCAGGGAGGCACCAACAATAGTCCTAGAGAAGTTATGTAGATGAAGATCCTGCAGGGCAGGGCAGATGTCAGCAATAGTCCTCGAGAAGCGACAGATCCGGTGCAGTTCTGCTCTGAAGCATCATAGCATGTGGGACCATTGAGTCTCTGTTGCTACCAGAGGTGAAGACAAGAGTTAAGTCCAAAGTCCATCTGCAGGCAGGAAGGCCAGGTCAATTTTGACCTTAACAATTCCCAAACAGGGTAGTTCCCAACAGATATGACTACATAAAATCTATATATTATGTACATAAAGAAAATATAAGCAAAGTAAAATGATAACAGATGAATCAAAATTATTTTGCATAAAGAATTGACCATTGCTAACTAACCATCATATATAAGCTTTCTATAAACCATTTTGAATAAGGCTAGGAAAATGGGTAAAGAAATGCACGGGTGATTCACAAGCACATACAAATATAGTAACTGAAAACTTCTGGAAAGTGGCTAAATTTCACTGATATGTAGAAAAAGGCAAGTTAAAAAAGTATCTTAGTTTTTAAATTCATCATTATCCTCATATTGGGGAACAGTACTGGACATTGAACCTATAAAATGAACCCTGTCCCCAGATATTTTGAGTCAAGTTTTTGGTAAGTTTCCTAAATAATTTATGTTGTGCTTCAACTTGTGATCCTCCTGCCCCAGTCTGCCAGAAGGTCTGTATTACAGGTAGTTATCACCCAGCTCACTATTTATATATTTAAAAATTTTTAAGAAATTCAGGATTCTTCACACATCCTTCAGTTTGAGAGTTTAAACTGGTGTGACCTTTGTGGGTGGTTAAATAGGCAATGGCTGTCATGCCTTTTGACTACTATTTTATGTCTAGGAATCTATTATACATAAAATATTGGCATGCAGAAATAATTTTTACTGAGCCTTGTTTGTAATAGCAAAAGGTAAATTGCTTAAACTCATATTTATTTCATTTATATAATAATATTATAGAATTATATGAAACTGGCAGAAACAATGAAGCTAACACTGTATTTACCTACAGGGAGAGATCTCCAGGTTGTGTTAAGTGAGGAAAAAATACAAGAAAAGGTTCAGCGTTATCTGAAGTTGATTTTATAATTTCATAGTTTGTTCATAATTTCCTAGGGGTGTGTGTGTGTGTGTGTGTGTGTGTGTGTGTGTTTATGTGTCTTCTCACATGTGTAATACAGACAGAAATTCATAGAGGGTCAGATGAAGGGGTTACACACCAAACTGTTCACAGTGGTTACCTCTGTAGGGGACAGTACTGTGTGAAGAGATCAAGGGGTTACTTCTCATATTATGATACTTATTTCTGCACTGTTTGACTTTTTAGAAATGTCACACATATTTTTCCTGATGTTAAAATAGCACATGAAAAATTCTGCCTTAAAAAGAACATATTGCCTTTGGGAATTACTTTGCAAAATGGCAGAAGACATCAGTCATCACATTCAATATATATATATTGAGGGCATACATACCTAAAACTGTTTTACACAAATTTAATGTTTTGGTGTAATCTCCTTTGATTACAAAATTCTCAAAGAAGTGATTAGTGAAAGTGTACATTTGTTTGTTCTGGGATAAGAAGAAAGCAGTGTTAACTGGACCAGAAGTAGGTAACGGGCATCTCTTACTTATAAAACAGTAGGATAACTAATGCCTATATATAATTAATCAAAGGAGTGTAGGATCCAGGGGATATTTGTTCTGCTATCTTTTTTTGGGGGAAAACAATCATATACAAAAAGAAAGAAAGCAAACTAAGCTATAAGAGGATGCTGTTAGAACTCTGCACAGGATTGGACTTTTTTTCTGTAGAGTATTTCTGAGAAGGCCAGGCACACAGCCAAGCACTCTGCCTTTCACACATAGAGAACACAGACACACAGACACACAGACAAACAGACACACACACACACACACGGGTATGTTGCTATATATTAGTTCCTACTCTTTCTTCAAAACCATTATCATTGCTAACCAACCTTTTTTTTCTGAATGACTATGGTGTGAATGACATGGCAATGAATTCATGTAGAGGTGTTCTAGATGGTTGTGCCAAGATTTCTCAAATAGTGTCAGAAGGTGAGTCAGGCACAGTCAGTGTCTCATGACCCAGATAAATTTTGTCCTCTTTCGCTTGTCTTTATTTTACTGAGGTGTAATTTACATGCTATGAAATTTATCTGTTTTAGTTATGTTTTGATACAGAGCCTTGCTGTGTATTCCAGGCTAACTCAAGGTGATTCTCTTGCTTCAGTCTTCTAAGTGCTCGGATTTCAGGCATATGACAATTCACCCTGTTCAAAATCACCAATTTTATTTTTTATTTATTGAGTTTATGGTATATTTTAGATACACACTATGATCACATTCAACATTGAAAATTCGAACCTGTACATGATATATCCTGATTCAATTTTTTTCCCCTTCCCTTGCCCTCCATACCACTCCTACTCCCTACATATATAAACTTTTTCTCCTTTTTTGTTTGTTTTTACCATCAGATTTTTTTCTTTTCCTTCTGTACTTCCCCTATCCCCTTTTCTTTTACTTTGAACATTTTCTTCTATTTTACAATACCTATCATACATTCTGGACCTCATTTACACCTTTATTTTCTCATATTAGAGAGATAATGCTGTATTTACACATCTTTGTCCTATTTATTTCACTATGACTGTGGTCTCAAGATGCATCCATTTAAGCATAAAAGTCTCTAATTTATCACTTTATGGCTGAGTAATACTTCATTAAAAAAAACCTTATATATTTTTTATCCAACTTCAAAAAATCACCTATTTTAAATGTACTCATTTGAATTTTAGTAAATTTATATACTTG
Organism: Petromus typicus; assembly: GCA_004026965.1. NCBI lineage: Eukaryota > Metazoa > Chordata > Mammalia > Rodentia > Petromuridae > Petromus > Petromus typicus. The sequence goes on from PVIR01041559.1 coordinate 3,196, forward strand.
TGCAAGTGTACATTAACACAATACAGTTTTAAATACTTCCACCACACCAATAAGTGCTGTTAGGTTTTAAAATTTGGATTAAAATTTTGAAGAGTGGACATCAAACAGATGGTATAGATTCTGGCTCCAACGTGTGTAATGAAGTTGTGGTTTGGTATTCTAAAATGACTGCTTTTCTCATTTTTATTTTTCACATAAATGAAGTTGATGCATATCCATCTTTTTTATCTACTCTTAACCCTACTTTCCAAATTCTACTCTCCAACAGAATAGACTTGTGGCGATCTGGCTTGATGTGGTTGATTTCTTGGCCAGAGTCTGATTTAGTGTGATTGTTTTCCAGGCAATTCGTTTGGCTTCCATGGGTTATTAGGGCTTTAAAATGTCCCCTAAAAGTTCATGTGTTAAAAGTACAATCCACAGCTATACACATTGGTGGTATTAGAGGCAGGCTGCTGGGGGGTGTTATGATTAGATGAGGTCCTGCAGTTGGCCTCTGTGACAGGACAAGTAGATTAATAATAACAATAAGGGAGACCCAAGCACACAGCCTTTGTCAGGTCCACAGCCATATTATGAGGCTGCAAGGAGGCTCTCACAGGGTGCTGGTACCATGTTCTTAGGCTTTTAGTCTCTAAACTATGACAAATAAATGTGTTGTTTATAATTTATCTAGTCTGTTGCATTCTATTATGGCTAGAAAAAAAAGATGAAGACACAGATTTTATTATTTTTTTCTATTCCTCTCATCATATGTGCACCAAGGATAGCAAATATACTTCCTTTAGCTTTTCCTGACACAAAAAGGACAAGCTAGGTTAAAGACTGTTACTTTCATTTTATCCAGGGGATAAATCTCATTTCTTTTCCCCAAAGATCATTTAACTAGATTAAAGTATTTAAAAAAGTATCTATGATTTTTAGATTGAATATTGGAAAACTTTTTCGGGACATCTTGTTATCCATATAAGCAGAAATAGAAGTTACCATATTTATCCTAGTAACATTTTTATAAAAATCAATTTTAAAGTAATATGTAGAATATTCCAAGAGTTCCTAGGTTGGGTATGCATGGATGAAAATGGATTAATTCAAGAACAAATCATTCCCAATGGAGAGATTCACAAGAACAAAAGCAGAAACAGCCTTGGTGTGAAATGCGTTGCATCTTTATTCAGGTGTGGGGGTAGAATCACCGTTGCTGTCTGTCTCAGAGCTGGAATTCAGAAATGACATTAGGGTTACAGCTTGCTTAATAGCATTCATTTTAAAATTAAAGTTAGACTTTTTTTCTAACAGTAAGTGTATGGTATTTTTATTAATTACATTGACACTGAATACAGGCATTGTCCTTTAAATTACCTGGCAGTCATTCTGCTCAACTGAATGAATTAAATATGTCTCTTTAAGATGATGATGAAAAATACAATTTAAGTATATGTAATGTATAGTATCCTAGAAAATATATCTTTTAATTACTTACTTTTAATGTTTTTTCTGTTTTGATTCTTGAGACAGGGTCTCACTGTGTAGTTCAGATTGGCCATGAACTCTTTACGTAGCCCAGGCTGATGTTGAACTCGTGGTGGTCCCCCTCCCTCAGTCTTCCTAGTGCTTGAATTACAGGCATGTGATACCTGCTACTACTTACATTTGTGCTTTAGAGTTTTAGGTGCCAAATTAAAAACATGTGAGGTGATGTGTAGATTCTTTTAGAGGTTACTTCAACAAGTTTGAAAGCTGTTGATATATACAATTTCTCTTCCTTTCCAGATTTGTCTTCTCTTTTTGTTGCTTTTATACTTACAGTCTAGTATTTTATCATTTTAGTAATGTATTTTGCAATTTATAACTTTCTTTATACAATTTTAAAATTCACTTTCCAGTCCATTATGGGGAAAAGTTACAAAGGTTACCAAATATGTTAGAGAAATGCTTGGAAATTAGATTTGGGTGGAAACAGACTTCAGGGATTTACATTACTCTCATTTAAATAGCATATACCATACAGTCTTTTTAGAGTTTTTTTTAATGGCCAAGAGATAGACCAGATATCCAGAGAACAGGTACTGAGTTCCTATAGGAGAATTCCCCATAGCAAAGAAAAGGTAACTAAGATGTGCTGTGTATATACATCTCTACACAAGGAATGTAAGCATTATCTAATGCAAACATGTACTAGTAAAAACTACATATAAAGCAAATTGAAGCCAAAGAAAGAAAAGGGATGAATTACTACCACACACAGCTTCTGGATAATGCTCACAAGTATATTATTGAGGCAAAGAATGACATAAATGTGCATACTATGTGATTTCATGTACAGAAAGATCCAGCCGGGTAATGCTTCTGTGTAATGAATGTAAAAACAGTGATTATCTTGGGGGGGGGGTCCTGACTGACAGAGGATATGAGGAAATTTTTGAGCTCAGTTGTTGATTTCCATCTAGACATGAACAGTAACTACATTGTTGTATTCACTATATAAAAATTTATTTAGTTGTATATACTTGTGTGTACATTCCTGCATTAATGTTCTATTTCAATAAAAATTTCTTGAAAAGGGCTTTGATTTGTCTATTCTTATGGGTTCTCTTTAGGATGATGACATTCATGTGAACAATTTACCACTTAGAATATTATGCAGGCTTTGTCTGCTCAGACAAGGCGACTTCGGTAGGCAACTGGACTCTTGCTGCATCACATGTCTACCTATAACTCTCTCACTGAAGCAATCGCTGTGAAATTGTGTGTAGGATTATTAAGTAGATGATTTCTCTTAAGCTCTGTTTTTTTCAACATATGTTATTTTTGGCAGGATGAAGGCAGAGTTTGATATTGCCAGGCCCATAGTCAGATTTTCTTAGGGAGGTATGAGGGGTCGAGCTTGGTACAGACCCTGTGAACCTTCTTAGTGAGCCTTCAGGGCCTGAAGCACTAGGAGCCAGCCGCTGGCTTCTGGAGATGTGGTGCAGAGTGTAGCGGACCACGCATTCCAGTAGAGGGGGGCGGGAGACTCCCGCTGATGCAGGCAGCATCCTGTGTCCCCTGCACCAGGGATCTTTGCGTCACTTCCTGTCTTTCACTATCTCTGTCCTAATTCTCTCCATCCTCTCCACTTATCCCTGTGCTAAGTGCCCCATTTTCAACAGGAATCTCCAGCTGTAAGCCAAGCAGCGTCTAATTTTTACACTAAATTGATTTGCTCAAAATTTTAACAGTGGACTCATGTTCTTGAGATAGATTCATTCACAGAGAACTTCCTTATATTTACATTTATAATTATGATTTTTTCATATTTAATGACTGGATCTTATCTTTACAGTTTAAACAAAGATACTGGTGATAACTTCTGGAGAATCACTTACTTAGCTTTGTCACCTAGAGAGGTCTGTTTTCTCCAAAATGTGGTCAAGGACGTGTGACCCCTGCTAGGATCAGCAGCAGTGCACTTGACCTTCTCCTTTCTCTTCTTTCTATTCCTACTTAGGCACTATTTCTGGATGTGTTTGGAACCCAACCTGGCCTCTTCCTGAGACATATCTGCTCCTGGGTAATGGGGTTCCTGGGTTGGGTGCTGTGCTAGTCAGCTTTTCATCATTGTGGCAAACTGAGAAAATCAATTAATAGGGGAAAAATTGGGGCTCATAGTGTCTGGGGTTTAAGTCTGAGGTTTCTTGGCTGTATTGCTTTTGGCCTTGTGGTGAGGCAGAGCATCATTGTGGGGAGCACGTGGTATACAAAAGCTGCTTACCTTGCACCATGGGTGCAAGGCAAGGCCAGAAAGGCTGGCCAGTTTTGAATATCCTCTTTAAGGACAGGCACCAAAGGGCCCAACTTGTTTTCTCTAAGCCCTACCTTGTAAGACTCCACCATCTCCCTGTACTGGCACAGGCTGGTGATGAAGTCTTTAGCACATGGATTTTGGAGGGTACTTTTAAGATCCAAATCATCATAGGAAAGAAGACAATTTTAACAGTTATTAAACACTGGCTCAGGAGAAACCTAAGAGGAAAATGAACTACTAGTTTCTGTTCAGAAACTGATAGACAGCACAATCACGTAAGAGTGAGCCATCATCACTTATCTACTGATGGATTTAATCTGTCAAGGGAAGTGAGGAGGTCAGTGTATGCTCTGTAAACTGTAGTTTCAGTTTAAACCACAGTTAACTGACATTCCCAAATAGAAAAGCTAAAGACATGATGTTGATGCTAAACCTAAGAAGGACTTTGGAAATCAGTTTAATTCAATGATTTTATAGCTTTAGTTTTACAAAAATAAGTTGGGAGATGTAGTATCCTCACCCCAAATTAACCTGATCAGTCCTGATTTGCACGTTTTCTGTACTGGGGAGTAGCATGTGTTACAAAGTTATCCTCCAGAGCCAACCAGAGTTAGATATAAGGTGAGCAGCCATGAGATCTGCCTCTTCATTATAAGTGTGATGTTAGACAAGGTGCTAATTTGTGCCTTTGAGCATTGTGTTTCTCATCTGTAAAGTAGGTAAAACAATACGTGCCAATGCTGATTACTGGAAAGAATAAAATCTGAAAACAAAACAATACTCCAAGTTAAGATTTCTGTAATATTTTCATATGGCAGGCATTTCTCTAAGTTCTTTATACATATGAATCTATGAATATTGTTACAGATAAGGATGCAAACACAGTAAGAGTAACTTGCCCAGAGTTCCAGGTAGCAGTTGCTGGCACCGGCAGTGTATTCCAAGCAGCACCACAATGAGATGGCAAATATGGTCACTAAGTCAACAGAAAATAAAATTGTACTTTGGATACGTCAACATAACATCTCAGAGTTATTAGGATTCCTCTTCTTGTCCCAGTTAGTAGAACAGTGAGAGTTACAATGCTAAAAACTGAAATATTGAGAGTACTACACTAAGAGCTTCATGTGGATTGCTGTAACTCCACTCATACCAGTCAAGTTGTGGCATGTTATTACTCTGAATGCACAGGTAAGAATGCTGGGGCTTAATGACCTTTATCAAGAGTACTACACTAAGAGCTTCATGTGGATTGCTGTAACTCAACTCATAACAATCAAGTTGTGGCATGTTATTGCTCTGAATGCACAGGTAAGAATGCTGGGGGCTTAATGACCTTGATAAATGTAACATGGTTGGTGGATTGGGAGTTTTACTGAACTATGTTGCTGTTCTTGAAAAGATCCAGCATGATGTGTGACACATAGGGGCAGGTCTGGCTCTAAGGAACTGTGAGCTACAGTGGGTCCTGTTCTCAAATGACCTCACTCTCACGTTAAGCGTCTGCTCTTACAAGCTAAGTGCCTTATGACTTATCTTTGAACTTGTGTTTTGTCAGTGAAGCTCAGCTGCACCGTGGGACACTGATAGGAGCACAGATGGTGCCCCAAGTAACAGCAGGGGCATGGGGCTGTGATCTAGGCGTAGTCCACACATGAGTGGCTCAGGTTCTAAGCACAGAATGTCATCACATTTGGCAGTGGCTGTGCACACATGTGCATGTCTTGGAGGAGTCTGGAGTCTGTTGGGCCCCAAGGAGGTGGCTGGACTGGATTTGGGCTCAGGTTGGTGGTGGCCATGGGGTCAACAGCAGCACAATCAGTAATAGCAGTGCTTGTGCTTATAAGAGAGAAAAAAGATACACATATGGGTAGCACTGAGACCTGGGATGGAATGTGGGCTCCCTGTTGCCTCTGAAATCTGTCCCAGTGGCACAAATATATATATATGATAGTTATATTTGTCAAAGATAAAATATTTTGTCAAAGATCATATTTATATATATTTATATTTATATTTGTCAAAGATAAAATACATATATATATCACTACTTTTCTATATATATCACTACTGAATGCAGTGATATATATACACATATAAATATATATAAATTTTTATTAGTATGTATTTTCAGTACATGTTACCATTCAATGCATGGAGTTTGTACGTGTACATATCACATGTTTTAAAAATTTCTGTTTTCTTCCCTTCTTCTTCCTCTCTTGATCCCCTTCCCATTTAAAAAAGGTCTATCTTCCTACTTCCTATTATCTATTTTATTTTGCTTTTTCTTTATCATTTTAGTTTCTCATGTAAGAGAAACTATATGCTGTTTAAGCTTATGTGTCTGATTTATTTCATTTAGATTTATGGTCTTTAAGTGCATCTGTTTTCCTATGAATGACTCAAGTTTATACTTCTCTATGGCAGAGTAGTAAGCTATTATGTATAAATGCCACAATTTCTTTATTCATTCATTTGCTGATGGACATCTAGGCTGTTTCCAAAATTTAGCTATTATGAATTTTACTGCTATCAACATGAGAATACATGTATTATTGTAATATGATGTTTTTTAACTCTTTTGAGAAGATACATACAAGGTGAATATGAGGTTAAATGCAATTTCCAGTTTTAGTTCTTTGAGCAGTCTCCATACTGATTTCCATAGCACTAGTTTGCTTAATCCTCTGTCCAAGGAATAGCTGGTAAAAAATATTCTTTCCCACTCTGTGGGTTGTCTTTTCACTCTGTTGGTTATTTCTTTTGCTGGGTAAAAGCCTTTTAACTTGATATGATCCCTTTTGCTGATTCTCAGTACTATTTCCTTGCAGCGGGGGTTCTGTTCAGAAAGTCCTTGGCTATGTCTCTGATTTTAAGAGAGTTACCTGTTTTGGCTGAGGATTTAGCTCAGTGGTTCTGGTGCCTGCCTTGCAAGTGCAAGGTCCCAAGTTCAGTCGTGGTAACCACATACCACAGTGCCAGGTGTGGTGGCTCACGCTTGTAATCCCAGCACCAGGGAGGCAGAGGCAGGAGGATCGCTGTGAGTTCAAGGCTCACTTGAGCGAGTGAGCTCAGGGCCAGCCTGAACTACAAAGTGAGACCTTGTCTTCAAAAACAAAACAAAACAAAACAAAACAAAACAAAACAAAACAAAACAAAAAAACCCAAAAGAGTTTTATCTGTTTTATCTTCCAGTAGGTTAAGTGTTTGTTTTAATGTTCAGCTCTTCATTCCCTTTTGATTTTAGTTTAGTACATGCTGAGAGATATGGGTCTAAATTCAATCTTCTGCGTGTAGACAATTTTCCAAACATAATTTATTAACAAGACCACCTTTCTTCTATTGTATGTTTTTGACCCCTTTTGTCAAAGATCAAATACTGTTGAATGTAGCTGTGCAAATATTAACTCTCCCATCCAAACACTAAACTGCCAATGCTCAGCTGGCAAATATGGTCACTAAGTCAACAGAAAATAAAATTGTACTTTGGGTATGTCAAGATAGCATCTCAGAGTTATTAGGGTTCTTCAAGGAATTAACAGTTTCTGGTTTGGAAACTGCTGCTGCATTATGAAGCAAGTGTTCACAGGCCAAAAGACAGAAGTTAAACTTAAAAGATTGTGGCACTGGATGAAAAAAACCACTTTTTTTCACCTGAAATTTCATAAGAACCAATTATTAATGAGAAAAATAATTAAATTAATTTTTCCTTTGTGATTGAAGATATAGTAACAAAATGCTAAGAAGAAATAATGAGATCATTTTTGGTACCTCATAAAACATTCACAAGTTACAGGAAAAGTCAGAGGTGACATTGAAATACTACTATATAAATTTGCACTTATAATTAGACTGGAGTTAAATCATTTTATAAAAAACTGTTCTGTGAGATACATTAATTATGGATATATTAAAATTTATTTTGTGAAGCAGTTGATAGAAATATAACTCTAGGTTGTTCTAGTTTGTAACACACTTGTAAGAATAGTATTAGCAAAAAGTTCTTCCCCCAAATTAAAAATTTCCTGCAACCTTTTACTTGCCAAGAGTGACAATATTATGTTTAATTGTGTTAATGAAATGAAGTTGCTAAAACTATAGATTTTGATGGTTTACCAAATGTCAGATACTTACTGAGGTCCTATATCAAAATAAAAAGTTAGAAGGGATTCAATTTATTACTGTTTGCAAGCCCTGGGTTCAATTGTCAGTGGCACCCCCAAGACTTTAATGAGAAAACTCTTACAATTAGGGAAAAACTTCATGAACAAAACTTCTATAGCACAGAAATTGGCTGAGGAAATCAACAAATGGGACCTCATTCTTTTAAAAAGCTTCTGCACAGGAAAGGAAACCACCAACAGTGTAAATAGGCAACCAACAATGTGGGAAAAAAAATCTTTACCAGCTGTTCCTCAGATAAAGGGCTACTATCTAGAATATATAAAGAGCTCAAAAAAATCAGCCCACCCAAATTTAATGACCCAATTCAAGAATGGGCATCTGAAATGAACAGATATTTTTCGGAGGAAGAAGTAAGAGCAGGTAAGAAGCATATGAAGAAATGTTCAACATCATTAGTCATTCGAGAGATGCAGATGAAAACAACATTGAGATTTCATCTCACTCCACAAAGAGTGGCTGCCATTTCAGAATCAGCCAACAGCAAATGGCGAGGCTGCAGAGAAGAAGGAACCCTTCTCCACTGTTGGTGGGACTGTGGACTCATACAACCCCTGTGGAGATCAGTTTGGAGAATCCTCAAAAAGCTAGGATTGGCGGTCCCATTTGACCCAGCCATTGCCCTGCTAGGTATATACACAAAAGAATTAAAAGACTCATATCACAGTGACATATGTGCACCCATGTTTATAGCAGCCCAATTTGTGATTGCTACATCTTGGAAACAACCCAAATGTCCATCCACTGGAGACTGGATAAAAAAGCTGTGGTTCTTCTACAGAATGGAGTATTACTCTGCCATAAATAATGATAAGTTTGAATCATTTCTACTTAAATGGATATACCTTGAGGATATCCTCATAAGTGAAATAAATAGGGCACAGATAGGTACATATCACATCTTTTTCCCTGGTATGAGAAATAAAGATGCAAATGAGTTGTAGAATTGTATGTTATATGTTGTGAAATAGAAAATGCTCAATGTAAAATAGGGTGAAGGAAGAAAATGTTGAGATTGTAACAAAAAAGTAAGGAAACAAATTTTATGTATATGGGGGGGTGGTAGGGTGGGTAGGGCTATGGGAAAAATAAGAATTAAGTTGTGTCTTATACTGGTACAAGTCTCCATTATGGAGTGCAATCATGATGTGTATATTTAATGTACCAATAAAGATTAAAAAAAAAAGAAAAGAAAACTCTTACAATTAAGTTAACACATTCATAAGTTATTGTTTTTTACAATCTTATTGTGCCACATTATGACTGGAAACAATTATATTTTTCTCACTTTTAATTTTCTATTGTTTCTTATTTGTTAGAATGATCATTGGTATATTTTATAAGTGAAAGAATTTTTTAAAGGAAGAAACTATCACTCTTGCTGACATCTCAGGCACTTTCCCCCATGCTCTGTGAAGAATGTTCCGAGTCTTAGTGGACTTCACACTTTTCTGACTGTGTGGCTGTTCTCCCCGACCATATAATTTCTCCTTCACTGGGGTATCTCAAAATTGATGGGGACCACAAAG
>PVIR01041560.1:0-12696 GCA_004026965.1 Petromus typicus
GGGACTTTGGGTCAGAGTAGCTGTTCAGCACAGTTGGTGGGTTTGTGTGGATATAGGCTGCTTCCTGATTCTCGGTATTCAAAAGGGACCCACTGAGAGGTGGGGGTCAGCAGGACTTTGAGCTGAGGTGTAAAAATACACTTTACTTCTTAACAAAGTGTGTGTGCCATCGGGCGTGCTACATAGCTTGTACACATCTGATGTCCTCATCTGTAGGTAGGGAATAATGAAAATTCTCATCTTACAGTATTGTGAGGAATCATTGGAGTCACTAAAATCTGTGTATCCGTATCCAGTTTCTGACCCTCAGTGAGCACACAGCCACTAGAACACAAGGCCCTCTTGATAGAGATTAATTACTAAGCTGAGTGTCCCCTGGGTTACCTGCTTCAGCAAAGGAAGCCAAGGTTTGGGCAGCCTGGATCCCAGCTAACCTAATGTGGCTCTGTCTCCTCGGCTCAGCTTACTCCTTAATTCTGTCAGCATCTCAGGAGAGGCAGCTAGTTTTCAGTGCCTTCAATGTGCCAGACACCTGTCTGTGTGCCACAGGTAGATGATTTTATTGAATCTCTGTCACCGTCATTGTGGTCCAGTGAGGAATATGGATCCTTAAGGAATTGGTTACCTGGCAGTTCTGGATGCTGAATTATGGAGGGAAACAAGACTGATATTTAAGAATTCAACTTGAACAGACCAGAAAGTCAGGGTCTGGTAGACCTCACTCTGTGTCATCTTGACATTTATTCCTTTTAAAACAATTAAAAAAATATTTTATTAGTATGTAGTTGCAGCACAGAATGATTATATCCACTATGGGGAGTTGGTCCAGGTACATAGCCCATCTGAATTCCTTTTACTTCCTCTTCCCGTTTCTCCCCTCTTCTCCCCTGTCCATATAATCTTGAACTCACTGTGAGACGTGCTTGTCTTGGTAACCCTTTGACAGGTTGGTCATCCCCTTCTTGAACTTTTCTCTTTCCTGGACTCAGCTGTTTTCTGCGTCCTTAGTCTCAGTGGAAGGTGGAGCTTTCTCTGCCTCCCTTTTAAAAATGAACTTTCCTTAATGGTCTGTCCTCGGGTCTTTGCGCTCATCATGTTGCCTGCTACCTTGCGAGGTCTTTTCCCTTCCAACGCCACAGATTACTGCCAGCCCCCAGATCAGTTCCCAGAGCGTTAGACTAAACAGTCAATTACCAATTACCTCCCAGAATTTCCTCTTGTCTCGCAGGCACATTCAATTCTATACGCTCACAGTTGAGCTCCCACCCTTTTCCCTCCTCTGCTCCCCCTTGATTATCCCTGGCCCGAATGGCCTCACCACAAGGCCGACAGTGCAGCCCGGGGCTGGGAGCAGTGGACGCGCCTCACAACGTGTAGCCAAGGCCTGCTGACCTGCCCCCCTTCACGTCTCTTCTTCCTTGCCACCCTTCATCCTGACCCAATGTTAAAGCCTTTCTTTTTCTCTGTGCTGTTTTTTTCACTGCCATTAAATGTCTGTTCCTTTTACTAGGGTGGTATTTTCATAAATCTGTAAAATGGATTAATGTCTCTCTGTCTTCCCAGAGTCTTCAAAATGAAGGCCAAACTCGTCCCGATCTCACCCATCTACCTTTCCCCAGCGTCCTTTCTGACCACGACACCACCTCCTCTCTCCAGAATAGGGCAGAGCGTCTTGTGTGTGCTGTTCTGTCTGGCACGCCCAATCCCAGCACCTGGCAAACACGCTGAAGTGTGAGGTTCACACTTAAGACTTCCTGACTACTACCTTTGCCTTTGTACACCACTGCCCTTAACACTCCGGCACACCCACACCTCCCCCACACCCCACAACGATCCTGGCTTATCTACAAGTCTCCCCAGAGTTCATCACAGTTTAGCATATGGTAGGAATTCAACCAGTGTCTGTTGAATGAGCTGCGGAGGAAGGTAGAGGAAAATTTAAATCCATGATCCGCCCACTTGAAGTGCTTGTTCCTCCCACTAGAGGGCACTCTCGCTGTGTACTTCACAGGAAGCAGCCGGACCTTGGTATTTTCCGACCCCCATTCATGTGGTTTTGCTGAGGCTGAGCATCTCTTGAGCTGAGTGGCCCAGGGGCACTGACTCTGGCCAGCACCATCCTGGACCCCCGTCATTCTCTTCAGACATAGCCTCATATTTCCCTCATTATTCTTTCCTTCTTTTAAGGGTCCCAAAATGTAACCAAGTTTCATCTATGGTAAATTCAAACCTTTCCTTATTTCCTTCAGTGGTAGCTGGTAAAATCTTAATAACCCGAGCTGAGACCTTGATTAACAACACTTTCCGAGAATGTCATCTTGCTGTGGCCATAGTTACAATTTCAGTTGCTTTGGATGCCTTTCGGTGCCACGGGACCCTTGCGTATGTTGGCGATGGGCATACTTTCTAGTGGAAGCATGTGGTCAACCCTGAGGGCCCCTTAAACCATGTGACAAGGCGACGTGTCTGGGGGTGCTCAGCCCTGACTGTCCGGATGGGGCCCGTGTCCCTTGGCATGCCACTTGGCAGCATCACCCCGTGTGGTGTTATGGCTCCTCTGAAAACTTGTGTGCAGTTTTGATTGGGCGTGGTCCTGTTTTTTAAGAGAATGCTGTAACAGTTCTGCATTCTTTGGTTTCATTCAAAAGTTCTTTCCAGACTGCAGTTCTACTTGCTCTGTGTTGTGAAACCACACTTGATTCGTAGTGTTCAGTTTTATGTATCTCTTTTTAAGAAGATAGTGGGAATTACCCACAGGTAGAATCAAAAGAAGGTGACCAGAGGCTCTGGGCACTGTGCCACTGGAGGATCAGCTGAAACCCCGACGCGCTGGGGGCTCTGAGGACTGTAGAAGAAAAGGCTGAGGTAAAATCTGATGGCTTACTGTCATGTGGATACTTCTGTTTCCACCAACAGGCAATATAATATGAGTAAAAGAATTACGTGTTTCCAACACCGAAGAAGCTCCTAGGACATCTTTTGTTGAGAAGAGTTGGGAGAGTAGGGTAAGAGAGGAAACAACGCAAAGTTAAAAAGCTGGAGAGGCCAGGTGTGGTGGCGCACACCTACAATCCCAGTACATAGGAGGCTGAGGCAGGAGGATCTCTGTCAGTTCAATACCAGCCTAAACTACATAGAAAAACCATTGCAACAAACAAACAGACAAACAACAATAATGTTGGAGAGACTCAGACTATCTGCGGTAAGAGGGCAGGGGTGCGCACTGCGGGGGGAGGCTATGGCCTCCTTGCTCACTTGGTTGGGGATGGCCCAAAGAAGAAGAGCTCTGGAGTCTCTGCACTAGTCAAAAGGAAAATAGAGGGGAAAAATTATAAGATGTTGTCTACGGCTTATTATTTTTTTCCTCTTAATAATCTTCGGAAAATTCTAGGGCAATTTTCAGTGGAATTTTTAGCTCTTCTTAGGGTGTTATTTGAATGAGACTCTGCTGAGACTGGAGTGTTAGTGATCAGATGAACTATGTGGGTTAAATGAGGAAGCATTATCTGACGACCAGTCAAGAACAGGACGGGCACTCTTCTGATGCGTCGAGACCGGCTGAGTTTGGATGGACATCTGCAGGGGGCCAGAGGTGTCCTGCCCTGAGTGGAAGGTGTCTGTGGCTTCTAGTATCCTTCTGATCCTGGAATTCTGTGAGTTTATTAGAATGACAAGTTGCTGGACAAGTTTGCCTGGTCTGCCTTCTTACCTGCCCCTCCTACAGACTGATGCAGAGTTGTTAAAAAGTTGAAAATATGGAGGAGTTGATGGACCCTCAGCCTATCCTGGACAGTTCTTTGCTGGTTTATTTAGCCCTAATAGATCCTAGTTTTCTCCTAAACCATTGAGGATTCATCTCTTAATTTTGTGCATACAGTCAGGACAATTAAGTAAAAATGAAAGTATTTAGTTCACCAAATACTTGCCGAGGGCATTCCACGTCAGATGCAGTTGGGAGGAGGGACCGCAGTGCTGGGGAGGCCCAGTCATCCGTAGCACACTGGGCCGTGAGAGCCGATGAGTGCAATCTGCAGCCCCCGGATGGACAGGCAGCTGCACCAGGACAGAGTGGCGGCAGGTGAGGGACAGCTTGCTGAGGTGGCCAGTCCTGAGCAAGTTTCAAGAGTGATCCCAACCGAGTGGGCTAGGGTTGAACAAGGGCCTCAGAGGCAGATGCAGCATGTGGGCCAAGGAGCGGATCTGTGAGCCCCAGTGGCAGATCAGAGGGGCTGGGCCTGGGGAGGGAGGACTGGAGCCAGAGGGTCGAGTGATAGAGTTGTGTGACATGAGACTGTGGTTATGAAGGGCTTTTCCTTCCTTGCGAGGGAGATCCACCTTCATCTGACAGAGACTTCAGCTTCCTGAGGCCCTTAAATCTTACTGCCCTCTGGCGAGTGAACGGAAGGTGGAAGGAAGGGTGTGAGTCGGCGTATACGCATGTCAGTGCGCACAGTCAGACACACACGGTCCTGATGAAGTGAATTGCAAGGCCTGGGATATGAGAGCCTTTCCAAGGAGATACTGTCTCAGTCTCATTCCGAACCGATCTTCTCTCGTTATTCCTTCACTGGGCTCTTGTGGGGTAAACATTGGCTGAGGATCCTCTCTTTTGACAGAGCAGGAAGCCAAGAGGGACTTCTCTCCCTCAGGGTCACATGGCTAGGGATTGGCATCTCCTTGGGTTTCTTGGCTCTTGCTGAGGACTCAGCATGTCTGTGCCGTTGGGGCCCACAGCGCAACGTCAGATCTCTGGAAGATCATCAATGGCATTTGAGTGACAGGGTCACCAGGTCTTTCCTCCCTGGCAGGTCCCCAGCACCTGGCATCCCTGGGGTCACCTGGACATCTGTGTGTCGCAAAGCTCTGGTTCTACATTTTTGTTTAAGACTTCCTTCTCCACTAAGGACCAGGGCAGATGTGCCCTCATTAATGGGGTTTGTTGGCTCAGTGACTTCTGTGCGGAACAGTCATGTTTCCTCCTATTTACACGGATGGTGGGCAGCAGGTTGAGAGCCGTGTTCTCCATGAGGATGTGGGCTCCTTGAGGGAAGGAATCATTTCTGGTGGCCGCCTGGTTGAGTATAGTGCCTTGCTGTGTACCTGGCACAGAGCAGGGAGTCCACAAAATGTTTGTTGAATGACTAAATTGGTAAATGTATAAATCAAAAGTTGAACCCTGATCCATCCACCAGGGACTCCTGTGAGGTTGTTTGGGTTCTGTACAATTTTCTTATGTTATATGTAGGACTGGTATTGGTTTTCTAGGCAGAGAAGCATTAGGACTGGAAAATTTTCTAAGTGCTTTTTTCCCTTTACAGTATAATGAAGGTGGTGACTCTGGCCTAGTTACTCTTTTGTATTATGTTGACCCCAGGAAATTAATTTCTGCTGGACACTTCTGATTGGACACTCAGCATAGAAGATTTCTTTTTTAATAACTAAGTTAAAGCTGTTCCTGCAGTTTAGATTTGTTTAGGGTCTTTGAGAAGAAAATTCCCTTGCTTAAAAAAATTTTTTTTTCTTCCGTCTCTCAAATTCCATGCTTGCTTAATCTTGTTTAAACAATTAGATTCACCTTGAGGAAGCCAGAATTGGAGCCACTTTGGGGAGGGGACGGGGGCCAGCACAGCCAGCTTCTCTTCTCTTCTTCAGTGGAGCCTTTTCCCCCCTGGTTGGCTGCCAGCTGATTAACACCTTGTGGTGAAGCTTCCAGCTGCGCCTCTCCCAGGCTGGCTCTTTCTGGATGGAGACTGCATGTTCTTCGTGTAGAGGAGGACTGTTTACATTCTCTTACATTTGATTAAAACTCTTGGGCCTGGTACAGACAAAGCTGTAAGAGGGTGACCCTGGGCCTCGTGGAAGTCTGGGAGGGAGTTTTAGAGTCCCCTGTGAGGAACAGCAGGCACTAACCTGGGGAGGGGAGACACCCTTTGCTTGAAGATGGGCAGACACCTTTTTTGCTCCCTGCTTCACTTTTGCTGAAGCCTTAGCTTCCCAGAGCTTTCTGGCAGCTTTTGGCTCTTGACATCCGATGGTTCAAGGCGGGAGCTTCCACGGGGCCCCTTACCAAGGGGTGTGAGGCAGGGAGAGGTGGCTTGCTGGAGTTCAGGGAGGTTGGGTGGACACTGAGGTGCCAAGGAGGGACAGCCATCTGGGAAGCAGACACTCACTGGGCTGTGGAGGGGGCAGGGAGTCAGGCTGTGTGTCATCGTGGAAGTGTGGGGGGCTAGGCCAGGGTGGACTAAAAATAAGCAGTCCTTTAGCCCTCTTGACTACAGTCCCTAATATCTGCTGAGCACTGCACTTATACTGGGCATGGTACAGCCATGACCACATCCCAGCCCCGAATATTCCTCTTGCAGTTGATCCTATTATTTCCGTTTTACATGTGGAAGGAGGTTTGGAGAAGTCAAGTGAACTGAAGAACTTGCCAAGAGGTGGGAACCAGACAGAGCTCAAGGTCTTGTTTACTTTTATTATGTCTGTCGAGGCAGGGGGCTTAAAAGTATGAAGATTTTTCAGGACGCCATAAAAGATGATCTATTGAGTTTCCTCAAATAAGCAAGGGAAATTTCCTCTAGCAAACAAATTCTTGTATTTTACATTGTGTTATGAAGCAGCAAATGCAAGCAGTCTGGGCCATGAAAACTGACGCTGTTGAAGGATAGTTTCTGAGTTTTCTCATTGATAGTTTGTACTCATTCTTTTTCTTTTCTTTCCTTTTTTGTTTTATTGGCGTGTGCTGGTTCTGGCTAGCAGAGAAGTGGTAACAGTCAGACAAGTGGTAACAGTTCCACTGAGCATGGAACAAAAAGTTATGAAGTCTACAGCTGAAAAAAGTCTGTATGTTTAGAGGTCTGTAGTTCACTGGAAAAGTTGCTAGTATTTGATTTAAGCATTGTGCTCCCTGGGCTGTTTTGTCTTTGCAGAATCATCGATTCTGACCATATGGGGCATCAATGGTGAAAACAGGTGTGTGTCAGGGACGTTGGTCCCACAGTACGGGTTTTTCTCATGAGCTCTGAAAGATGTTGCAAACTATTTTATAGGCAGATACTTAATCTTCTATATCCTTTCTGTTTAGGTCACTATCAAAATTATTTGAAATGTTCAAGTACACTGATGGGCCTGTGGAGTTGGGCTGAGATTTCTAAAGTGGGGTTGGAGGTGCAAAGGTGTTATTTTCCCACAATCTTAGAAATTATTGGGGATAATGCCCCCAGTGGGCCACTGCATTCCCAGGAATCACCTAGTGAATTATCTTTTTCTGGAAAGTTCTCTGACAGGCGCACACTCACAGGCCATCATTTTTCATAACTTGCAAACTTTCTCCTAGGGAGAGGACAAGAATGTGCTGGTGACTTTTCCAGGCATTATTTTTTACCAGGGCTTGGAAGGCATGAGCACCAAGGATTCCCAGGGTTCAGGAGGAGTAGGGCTCCATCTGCTTTTGCTGTCCCGTGAGTGTTATGTGCAAAGTCAGCTGCAAGACTAAAAGGTCGTGTGAACCCCCAGCTGCTCCCTCCCTTGGAAGGTATAGGTGAGTAATCTGGGTGAGAGGACGATGTAAAAACCCCAATATTGATAATGTGTCTCTTCAAATCACCTCTATTAGTAACTCTCTGGATTGTGCAAGGCCGGGGCTCTAGTTGATAAGGCACTAATGAAATTATTGTGCTACCCTTTGCACTTATAAAAAAGAACAAATGTGAAATAACAACAAAAATAATAGTAATATGATTTTGGTTTGGGTGGAGGCCTCAGGATTTCAGAGATGGAGAGCATATGGAATACATTCGTAACTTTATATAAGACCCTATAAACTGATTGGGTTCAGATGAGAAACATTTGTCAGCAAAGTTCCCATTATTGGGTGTGGTGAGGTCTGGCTTGGGCTCTTCCTGGAGGGGCTGCTGCAGAAGATGAGACACTATTGTTAGCTGTTATGGGGAAAGCTCTGTAGGGAGTTCTTATCTTCTTGCACTCCAAGCTAAGGAATGGTTGAATGGCTCTCATTGTTCGTTTCAGTCTGTTATAGAAAAGGTTTGATGGATCCAATAGGAAATGCTTAGTACTCAGAAAAAGACCTGCTCAAAATATGGGCCATTAGAAGTTTGGATTTTAAGTTCATCCCTAGGAGGCCCTCAGTATCCTGTGGCCAGTAATGGGATGTGGACATTGGAGGAAGTTATTGCAGGTTTGGGAAATCTGGGAGACAACATGTGATGAGTTCCACATTCTGATGGTTGGTTGTGGGAAATTATGGTGCTATTTGGACGCAGAGCACATAATGATGAAACTCTTGCCCAGCTAGAATTTGGGCTGAGCATCTTCTGACGGTATGTTAACTGACATGTGACTACAAGTTTGTTTTGAAGAAAAGGAAGTTGAAGGTTTTCCCAGAGGGCCCTGTCCCTGGGGTTTACTGCTCCTCTATAGTGTGGCTTTTCTACTTGGGTGGCCTTGGTGGGCTGCTATCTTTATTCAATTTCCCTGCTTCTATTTTAATCATCATTGCTACCAATCACCATTGCGTGTTCTAATGGAAAATTTTGCAAATATTTAAAAATGAAATTGAGTTAGAGGTTTGTCAAATAGAAATGTTTGCCATATTTAAAGAACAGTTCTAACATATGCAGAATATTAACAAAATCAAAGACTGTTTTATGCAGGTTTCTCCTTTGTGATATGAATTGGTTTTCAAAATTTTGTTTTATAAAATCCAGCTTTGTGGAAACTGTCTGGGTATTGTCAATAGGCTTCCTGAGGCTGGACGGCAAGGGTGTTGGGATTGGAAGCAGCAATGAGAAAACAGAGAAGTAATTTGGAAGTGATACTGAGATGGATGATGTAATGACCACCACTGTCTTGAGAAAATTGTCACCCTTAAGGGCTCGTGGATGACACTATTAGAAATGCAGTTGTGTCTAAATCTAGGACAGGAGAGAGAAAAGATGCTTGTGTTTCTCGTCTAATCAGACAGAAGGGCTTCCTGGAGAAGGGCATTGAGAGGGACAGCTAGGAAGAGTGCTGACTGAGCAAGACAGTCAGTGCGAGCCTTCCTCGTGTGGGCTAATGTTTAGGATCTGATTCTTTCTTACCCTGTTTTCACTATCTTTCCTTGTCTTTGGTTTGATTCACATAATCCAAGGCAGCAGGTAAGCCTGAGTGAGTTGTGCTAACCTCTAGCAAGGTAAGCTCTTCCTCCACCGCTGAGCCATCTCTTCTCTCTGCATTTCTGATTTCAGCCTTTTGCCTGAGTCTCAGCTGCATTTCACTATGTACTGGACTCTCCAAGAGTGAGTCCAGCTGGACCTCAGAGTTAAAATGTGAAAAATAGAGTATTATTATTCCTCCCTTTTCCTCTCCCAACATACAGTTTTATTCCAAAATGCAGTTCACATTCTTCCTATAATTATCATTCCTGTCACCACCAACACAATCCTCTTTGAGGACCAAACTACGTCCTAACTAGTGTACCAGCATCACCCATTGTCTTGCCCCTACATCCTTTTCCTCCCATGTCTGAAGCTAGAATAGCCTCCCATACATAATCTACTTCAGTAAATATTCACTGAATGTGTAATATGTATGCAAGGTCTAGCCCTCATCACTTAATATGTATACAGAGACACTCAATAAATGTGTCCTGGATTAAATCAAATTGAACTGCATTTAAGGTGCATATGCTCTTAAATACAAAGTCATAAAGAGAAATAATTGAACAAAGAAGAGAAAGATTTGTGCAAAAGAGGATGGAGGAGGATATTCTAGGCACAGGAGATGTGGCCTATATGCTGAAGAAGGACCCAGGAGTCATTGCTAGTCAATAATAAACTTGTATTCAAATGTAGTACTATACACACTAGTTCAAGGATCATGGGCAAGTCATGCCCCAACTTTGAGACTGAATATCTACCTTATTTGTAGTGTGAGAATTAAGAACTAGATCATTGCTGAGATTCCTCTCAGGAGACAATTTGATTAATCATTTTATTGTTCCTTGGCCATATTCCAGCTCTGCCCAAGGGCTTAGGTTTGGTGTGATGATTGGTGGTTTAGTTTTGAAAATAAGCAATTCAGTAACTTCCTTGGAATGTGGAGCTTTGGGATAGTAAACACTGCCACACACAGGCCAATTTGTATCGATTCCACAGATATATGAGTCATATTCTTCTTCAGGAATAACACACATCACCATCCTTGCGAATGATGTTGATGGTTGTGCCTGGTCACCAAGACAGGTGTGTCTGCGAGGTCCTCAACCCAGGGTACTGTGTAGCTACCACCTCATGCACTTGTAAGAGCGCAGCTTAACTCTTCACTCTCAAACCCCAAAGTTGCACCACAGTCTGTAGTATTCATAATGCTCTTAGCAGTGTCACAAAAGACTCAGGGCCTGCACCATGTTATCCCTTCAGATAGAGCCCAGGATGTGGATGGTTAAGGCCCTCAAAAGATAGGACGTAGGGAGACTGTTCTCACCCCGAAGACAGGCTGCTGGCAGTCCTGTCCAGAGCGTGCATTAGCTCAAGTGTCAGAAAAGAAATTATGAGATCAAAACAACTTCAACTTTAAATATTAGTTGGGGAACTTTTAAAAAATTGGCTAATGTTGAGTATATGGCCTAATTTCTCTGGCTTATTAAATGCCAAAATATTAGTTTTGAGGAGTAGCACTAAGGGTTTGGGAATCATCCCAGGAAAATAAATCAGATGTTTAAAAATTCTTCCTGAACCTGGGAAGAGTTATTGTCATCAAGGATAATAAATTTGGTCAGCCTAACAAGTCTAGGAAAAGATTAATTTTGGTTCCAAGACAAGATTAATAAGTGGAAATCCTTCTCTGTGTGCATTCTTTGCTTTTCCAGCCAAGCTAATTTGCTCTTAACATCCTTCCCATCTCTCCAACTTTCCTTCTCTTTCACCTCTACCAGAGTTCACCTCTATCAGATGTGAACTTCACTCTTCCTCCATAGCAACGTGTCATCGGTGTCCTCCGAAGTTCATTCCTTCTGGAGGTTTTCCACGATCAGGTCATGCAACTGGAGTATCACATAGCTGTGTGATAGTGAATGAGGCTCTTAACCCCTTTATCTTGTTCTGTGTTTAATCTTTGAAACGAAAGGGAAAAGTACTAAGGACCTGTCTAGGTATAAGAGTTATGGCTCAAGATGTGGAATATTGTTTGCGTTTCCTTTCTTTGTAAAAACTAGTGCGTGGAATCAGTTACAAAGGGAGCAGAGAGAGGATCTATCTGAAGAGAAATGAAATATGGAAAGAAGAAAAACATTTCTATCTCTCTCTGTAAACTGGATTATCCTCTGCTTAGATAAAGTTATCTTTGCTCTTCCTGAGAGCTACTCTGCAGGGACAAGATAATTTTGATTCCTTCTGCTCCTGGAGGGGCTCCTCCCCATGTGGGTTGTTAGGATATGAATCCTCTTATTAGATCGAACCATGGAATGACTTTTTAATAGGTCTGAATGTTCTTGTATTGGCTATTTCATACAGTCAGTTGAATGCAAAAGCTGTTAAAATTGTTACTTCAGTCTTTCCAATCTTGTTGTACTTTCTACTCCTCCTTTCATCTCCCTCTGACTAATCCACATGCTTCTACTCATCTTTTCAGGATTTGCTCAGGCGCTGGCTCTATCTCTGCAGGTTCCTTGGGTCTGTTGAGTTCTCTTCTTACTTCACGTCCTTCCCTTGTTGTGTTCCGTCATGTCAGGGTGCCAACAGGGAGTAGACAGTACACTCAAGTGTGGGAGGATCAAGCAAAGTTGAATATGAGCACTATATGTAAAGATGTGTTTGAAATGATGAGGCGCTAGCAAAGCAGGGAGCCACTGCACACTGAAGGCCTGAAGAGAGAAGAGGAAGGAGGAATTGCTGCAATGTGGAAAGTCATGGAAAGAGCCGGGAGAGGCCTACACTTAGGAGATGTAGCATTCATTAGTCAGTGTAGTCACTTCCAACCCTCAGGTGCACAGAGAAGAAGCCAGGGAAGAAATATCCCGGCCTTTCTCTCTTCCTGGTCTGTTGTCTGAGCTTCTGCTTCTCATTTACAAGTCACAGTCAGAAGCCAGAGAGCAAGGCGCTGTCCTCACAGGGATGGAGCCAGAGGAGTCTGTCCTGAGGTCAGAGAGGCTGCTGTGAGAGGAAAGGCCTGGAAGAGCGCTGGTGACCTTCTTACCAACTTCTCTTCATTTTAAATTACCATTTGTGTCTCAAAGGAGGCAGAGTTAGATCATTTATCCTTTGTGAGGGTGAATTTGGAATTTGCTTCCATTAGAGGCTGACGAGGATTGTGCACTTTTAACTTCACTGGTTTTGCTAAGTTGCCTTTCATATTGGTTGCATCAGTGTTCATTAGAAAGCAGGGGAATGTGGTAGCTTCTCTGTGGTTGCTCCAATGAGTAGAATTCTCCAAACGTGTTATATTGGGTCCTAGAGAAGGTTTTTTTTTTTTTTTCGTTGACATTTAGACTTCTATTTTGAGTTACATTTTATATACATATCATGATCACACTCAACATTGACAATTTGTACCAGTGTATGACATGACCTGATTTTCATTTTTTCCCATTCCCCTACCCATCTACAACCCTCAACCCTCTGTTTACATAAGCTTTGTTTCCATTTTTTTAATACCATCACAAAGAAGATTTTAAGAGAGTTATTCATCCCTATTTTT
>PVIR01041561.1:0-12700 GCA_004026965.1 Petromus typicus
CCCTCTCTTCTGTAGTTTAGAGAAAAACATTTACTCACTTGAAAAACAAACACAAAGAACAGCAAACTTGAAGCAAAACCAGAACAAAACACACGAGTGCAAACCTAGACAGCAAAATTTCAATAAGTTTGTACTGAGATTATGTGTTTTCTCCAAGTAGTCATTGTGTAAATGTCACTACTTCAAAACTCTTGCAGAGATCCTCGCAGTCTATGGAACATAGTCGTGCTCCTCAGGAAGACAACTTCTTTCTTTTCCTCGGCTATATCTCCTTCCTGTCTTCTTCAGAATCCACACCGAGTTAGCCCTTAGTTACTCATTTCTCATTTCTGAGGCTCCAGTCTCTCTTTCTGTTTGGCTTAGAATTCTCTCTCTCCTAGGCCAACTTTTCCTCATCTGGCACCAAGAGTCTGTTGTGGACACGGGCTCTGTGAAGACTTCTGCTTCCTCTCCTCACCCTCCGTTAGAACCAGCTAGCCTATCCTCGTCTGCCTGTCCCACTTTACTGCAGACTCAGGTAACATAAATGTAACACGCATCACTTTGAAACATGTCTGTTCTCACATAAAGGCTTTGCTTGGGCTCCGTGTCTTTTATTTATTGCCGCAGTCTGGGCACCTAGTGACAAACCTGGCACAGTGACATATCAGCATGAAACACGACCCTCAGCAGCCTTCGTGCCCACCTGTTTTCAGCAATTTGTATGTGGCCGATTCTAGTATGTAGTCATTGTCCACAAGTATTTTCTTTCTCATTCCCACGTGGTGTCAACCTCCAGTCTCACAGTTTCTGACACTGCTGCCTATCAATAGGCCTGGCCTTTGCCATGCTCTGTTTCCTCTTCCAGTTATCCGCCTGTGTTTTAGTATTCGCATGCACTGACTCAGCAAATGGTTTCTCTCCCTTCCTTGCTCAGTCAGTACCTCGTGATGAGTCGCTTGATACAAATGCTGTCAACCTCACTCCAACGATTTTCTGGATCTACTGGTATTTCTCTGGAGCTATGGTGCCATGTATCTACTTGGAGAGAAAATCAAATCTCGTATCTAATCCCATACCTTACCATAGCTGTTATTTGGGTATCATTTTATTTTATACATATGTGGTCTAAATGTATATAAATATTGTAATATACGTGATTCCTACCATCAAGACAGTTAGTATGTTTGTCTCTGGCTTTTTTAGGTTTCCTTTGGCCAAGGAAGGAAATATTTTAAAATATTATTTTTTAAATAGCGTATTTTAAATATTTTCTCTGATGATAGTTTTTTTTTTCTCCTCAATTTCTGGCATAGGCAAATGTACATGCATATTTCATTTAGTTACCGTTTTTCTCTTTGAAGTGAAAGCACCTAAAATCTGTATTCAGAAATTTCCATGAGGCACTAAAATAAAACACTAATAGTCACATAGTATTTGTGCTGCACATTACTTCTTCATTAACATGTTCATTAACATAATCACAACTTTGGTTCTTGATCTATTTTTTTGTTTATTTTGGATCGAATTCTTTATTGCTACATTTTATATACACATCATGATCATACTCAACACCGAGAATTTGTATCAGTGTGTGACGTGACTTAATTCTCATTTTCCCCACTCTATATATGTGCTTTTTTTCCTTTTCTTTCTTTGTTTTTTTTTTGAGAGAGCGAGGATCTTGTTTGTAGCTCAGGTTGGTCCTGAACTCAGCGTTGAACTCAGCAGTCCTGCCTCTGCCTACCGAGTGCTAGGATTACAGGTGTGAGTCACCATGCCCGCCATTGTTGTATGTGGTTACTGGGGATCGAACCTGGGCCCTTGTGCTTGCAATGCAGGCGCTAGCACTGCTGAGCTCAATCCCTGGCCCCTTTGTTTCCTTTTTTTACCATCAGATTTTTTCTTTGCCCTCGTTACTTACCCCAACCCTTTCCCTTTGACTATTTTCTATTTCACGATATCTATCATACATCTAGAACTCATTTACATCTTCATATTCTCATAGCAGAGAAAAGATATGGTATTTACATATCTAAGACCTATTTACTTCACTTATGAGTATGTCCTCATGGTGTGTCCTCTTAAGTATAAGTGACTCGAACTTACCATTTTTATGCTCTGGACCTATTTATTCTTACTTCATCCTCAGTTTTCGTACTCATCATTCTCCTCTGTTTCTGTGTATCCAACTTTGAATGATTCCACATGTAAGCAAACCACGTGGCATTTTTCTTTTTATGTTGGGCTTGCTTAACACCTCAACACACAGAAGTACCTCTTTTAATGTTGGTTAAGACCCTTAACTTTCACCACACTGTAAAATTTAACTTTAATTTCTCTGCCTTGTCCCTGAAAATGAGGATTCTAGTTACTCATCTCTTATCCTTTTTCTCTTGTCTTATGAACAACTGTGCATTTTATGTCGTACTCTTGTGGCCACAACCCTCGTCCCACTACGTCTTGAGCCACGGTGTATTTCTGCTTCTCGGTAATATCCGCCTCTCTCCCTCCTCTGCCTCTTGTTTCTAAGCAAGTCTTTGTCCACATCCGCCTTCCTGTGGTTCTGCCTGGATCTATGCACATGGTCACCACCTCATCGGGCTCCTTATCTTCTCTCTTATATCCTCCGAAGAGACGTTTATATGTGATATTTCTTATTATTTACAAATTACTTCTTAATCATTTGAAGGGTACAAAGTGTCAGATTGGTACTGTCCACTGCTGAGTCAGTCCCGTTTGTTTCCTACCACCTGTCTTTGCAGTATTGGTGCTTCAGCCCAACTGCTTCTAGCAATGCAGAATGTCCAGAAGCGGACACTTGGGAGTTGTTCCTCTTTTCGTGTTCCATCTGCATGCTTGCATTCTCTTCTTGGACCATTGCTTGTGTGTTACTCTTTCCCTAGAGTAGTCGTTTATTCCTCTAGAGAAAAAAATCATTTCTTCTGTTGTGCTTTTGACTTGTTCCTTGACTGTACAGTGGAACTCACACCCTCTAGACAATCCAAACGTTTCAGGATTAAGTCCATTTATCGTGGCATTGATTCAGTGTCCCCTTTCTGATTTCAGCTTGTCTTTGTATCTTGTTTTATAACAACACTAAGTTTTCAATCAGCGAGGCATAGTCTATGCATCATTTCCCACATTTTTCACGTTCTCGTTACCGCAGACACCCTCTACCATTGAGGCGATCAACACGTCTGTTCTAGACTATTGTAAGAACATCACATAACCACCTCGTAAAGTTGCTTGTACTAGGGAGTCTAAGTCATTGTCACAGGTCATAAAACAAAAGATTTTATACTTTTTCTCTTCAGATCTTTTTTTCTATTTATCATGTGGCAGTTGTGTCCCGCAAATCCCTGAGACTTACAGGCATCCAGGAGGTGACCCCACAGACTCCCTGTAAGAGTAGCTTTGCTCTGTGCTGGGTCTGCCCTCCCCGTGGGACAGTGCTCTTCCGGGTTATTTCCTTCTTTCAGTCAACTACGCTCTTTTCACTTCATCAAGTCTCAAAATTCTACTCATTCTTCAGAGTCCAGCTAGGTTAGCAGCTCTTTCTCCTCCCTGTGCACACCTAGTGCGTGAGGAAATTCACACTGCAGCCAGAATGCTGTACTAACCCTTAAACTTCATAATCTCAATAGGATTAAAGTGTGATCCTGGAACTTACATTTGTCATTAAGAAACAATATGATTTTGAGCAAATTTCTTAAAATTTTGTCTCACTTTCCTTGATCTAAATAAGGAGAATAATGCTGCTCCAGGTTCTGGTGAAAATTGCATAAGATTACCATAAAATTCTTAGTGACTAATGTAGGTAGAATTTTTTAAAAAGAATAGCTACTGTTATCATTTATCAACATTTACTGGATAAATGAATCCCAAGGACATTTTGCAAAATTTGTGTTACATTTTCACTGAGAATTTTGCCTACCCCGGTCAACCACAGTCCTCCCCTAATTTGTTTTGTTTCAGTTAAAAGTTTATTCTCTTACAAAAAAGTAAGGAAACAAACTTTATGTATATGGGGGGCGGTAGGGTGGGTAGGGCTATGGGAAAAAATGAGAATTAAGTTGTGTCTTAAGCTGGTACAAATCCCCATTATGGAGTACAATCATGATGTATATATGTAATGTACCAATAAAGATTTTTTTTTTAAAGTTTATTCTCTTGTCTAGGACATGTGGTTCAAACTGAATGATTTAATTTTTCCGAGTCTGAAAGTCCCGGGAGCCGAGTAGCTCCCTCTACCCCGACTACAACACTGCGATGGTTGTACCCTCTTGTTAGTTTCTCCCCTGCGGAGAAAGCACCAGCCCCTGCGGTGGCTTGGACGTGGGCTGTACGTGTCTGGTGTCCACACAGACCTGCCCCCCAAGAGTTCTCATGCCCACTAGACCTGGAAGAGGCTTGTGTGACCACCGGAACTTCGGGATCTGAACAGAGTGTCACCGCCCTCCCACAACTGTGTCAAATTACTGGAAAATTTCATTTCCTCTGAAAGTTTCCTTTATCGATTTATGAATTGTTTCCTTCTTACAAGAATCGCTGGAATTTCTGGGGATGGATAAATGACAGAAATCACTTTGTCTTTCTGCATGGACTTCTTAGAATTGAAGCTCACTGTTGAATTTGTTTCAAACCACGAGATTAGCATGTCATTAATTTCAGTATATATACCACAAAAGCAGAGAGGCCAGCATCTACCTAGCTCCATCTTCACTCCTTCTTCTCCACTTTGGAAGAAAGGTAAAATTTCAGATATAAATTAAATGTGAATTTATTTCA
Source organism: Petromus typicus (assembly GCA_004026965.1). NCBI lineage: Eukaryota > Metazoa > Chordata > Mammalia > Rodentia > Petromuridae > Petromus > Petromus typicus. The sequence continues at coordinate 4,771 of PVIR01041561.1, forward strand.
AACTAGAATGAGATATAGAAAGACCACAATTGGTTAAAATATATTGGAAATAAATATAATTAAGGAAGTGCTGAGACTGTTTGATAATTATATTTATAATGAAATTATTGGGCAGGGGATTTAGCTCAGTGGTTTTGATAGCTGCCTTGCAAGAACAAAGTCCCGAGTTCGATACCTGGGAACCACACACCACAGTGCTGGGCGCTGTGACTCTCGCCTGTAATCCCAGCACCTGGGAGGCAGAGGCAGGAGGACTGCTGTGAGTTTTAGGCTCACCTGGGCAACATAGTGAGCTCAGGGCCAGCTTGAACTACAAAAGAAAGATCTTGTCTCAAAAAAAAAAAAAGGAATTATTTTGAAAGATTTGGTTAAAATTCTGACTATAGACTTATGAGTCCAATGAAATGTAGTAATTAATTATATGTAAACATGTTTTATATATATATATATATATGATTGTGTATGTATATAATTTATGCAATTATTTCCAGGCTAGTTATTAGGGTTGAGAGATTGATGTGGACTTCTGACTTGTCTTCCAATTTGATGCAAATATTTCAGTCATAAAAGCAAAGACATTTCAGTTGCAGTACTGGGAGATGAATATTTATTGGGAAACCTTTATCCTACAGGTAGTTATATTGTGTATATATATATAATTTGTCTAGAATCTTCTACTTCTTAGTTTACAATACAGTTTATATATTTCAAACTAATATTAAAAGAGTGATGACCTGAGAAAATTGAATTATATAAAAAAATTTCACTTCAGAAGTGATAATTTGCAAACAAAAACAATAAAAAATAAAGAGATTTGTGAGGGAAAAATAGTTCATAGAACATCAGTCAGTAATGAAGTTCTAGCTTAAAAATTTATCTATAAAATGAAAAAATAAAATGTAAAAAATGCAGCAAATTTTTCTATACATGCAATAAGCTATAGAATGTAGAATAATATAGCTTTTTCTGAATCCTGACAAAAATTATTTAAAAACTTCTGAAAGCCTTAAGCAAAGTAAAATAGTAAATAATTATATAAAACATTAGGAAATTCTGAAGAAAAAATTTTTGTTCTAACATAATTATTTTAAATTCCAAATTCTATAGGCTATTTTGAAAACAAATTAGAAAATTTTTTACTAATTATTTTTAATTCAGAAATTAAATTTAAAAATATGAAAACAGAAATTCAGTGTCAAGTGATACTATGGCATAAACATTATTTTTTGAAATAAATTATGTCAAATTCAATACAAGTAAGTAAGAAAATGATGTACTGGTCAGCAATGTTGATATTCATTTCACAAACGGAACCCCAAGGTGACCTTGGGTAAATCCTCAGAGGTTCAGGCAGCATAATTAACAGAGAGAGGAGAAGTAGAAGGACAGAGTGTGAGCTCCAGAGTCCCAGGGCGCATGGGGGAGACACACCTTCAGATGTGGACGGAGAGGCGTGTGAGGAGGTACATCCAAGGACACGGCCTGCTGGTCACAGAAGGTACCGAGATGGCGAAGCAGTTAATGCAGTGTTAAAGATCTCACTCTTGCCAGAAAGGAAAAGATAAAATTAAACTAAATTTCATGGTAATTATTTAGCTGGGCAGAAGTGATAGGAAAATTTCTTTGGAAACATTTTTGGTCAGTTTCTCCAGTAGAAGAGTTACCATTGGGTCCAATCCCAATATTTTGTTCGCTCTTCTATTCTCAACATCAAGGTAGTATCTAACAATCAGTGCACCATCTACATATGTTTAAACAGATGAATCAGAACATTTTTCTGTAAATAATTATAATTTCTGCATGTTTTTCAAAAACAACAAGATTGTGAAAAAATATTTTTAAATTAAAAAGTTGGGGGAGGGTCAGAGATTTAGCTCAGTGGTTCTGGTGCCTGCCTTGCAAGCACAAGGGCCCAAGTTCAATCCTGGTAACAACATACCACAATGCCAGGTGTGGTGATTGATGCCCATCAGCACTTAGAACCACACACCACAGTGCTGGACATGGTGGCTCATGCCTGTAATCCCAGCACTGGGAGGCAGAGGCAGGAGGGTTGCTGTGAGATCGAGGCTTGCTTGGGCTACATAGTGAGCTCCAGGCCAGCCTGAACTACAAAAGGGAGACCTTGTCTCAAAAAAAAAAAAAAAAAAAAAAAAAAAAAAAAAAAAAAAAAAAAAAAAAAGTGGAAGACAGGTTAAAAAATCTATACAGCTATGAAGAAACTTCAAGTTTGATATTCAAGAGTAGGAAAGAGAGTAGATTCCTTTAGTCATGTAATAGTTCTGTTAATGCTTTCCAAAATGCAGGTATTTTATAACATTATATATGACCGTGTTTAAAGACAGAATAATCTACCTAAGTAAGAAAATGAATCTGTTCACTAACCTCCCCCATTCCCCATCTGCTCACTTGCAGGGCTCTCCGCCATGAAGATCCTCCTTCTTGCCTGCCTCGTGGCCCTGGCTCTCGGAAGGGAGGTACGCATAGAGAAGGCACATCTGTGACTAACAGACAGGATGGCCTGCTGGCTTCTAGAGAATGTCATTTCCTATAGGTGTCATTCTCTGTACTGTTAAAACTGCGACAAAGGCTTTTATGACAATGTGCCATTGGTCCCTAAATGAAATGCAAACACCTCAATAAATAGCAAAACAAGAAAAACAGCACAGAACTATTGGCCCAGGTCCTACTTGTGTCTACCCACACATATCGAGGAGGTGGAGTAGAGCAATTATCAGGCCCATAAACACGAGTGTACTTAGAGCAGGAAGACTTAATATAAAGCAACTCTTCTTCTGTCTCCATCAAATACCATTCTCAGTGCAGGTAGTAGAAATGCATACCAATTAAAACTTATTAAATGAAACAGACAACAGTAGAATCAGTTTTTAAGTTTCTAAAAAGGCATATGACATTTTTTATTTTATTTTTCAAGTTTTTCAAAAGGCTATAAAAGTTAAATAAGAAGCGGTCAATAACAAGCTATGTGTGAACACTAAAATGGCTGTTTTTTCCTTACAGAGGGAAGAACTCAGTGTATCTGCTGAGGTAAGATTGTTTTTGAGAAAATCTTCCAAAAAGAAAATAATGCAATTTTCTCATGAGTAGAAGAATTAGCTAATGATGTATGTGACCCATCTGTATGCATTTTTTTTTCTTTGACAGACTGCAGAAAGTCTTTCAAGCAGTGAGGTAAGAAGACCACAACCTTTCAGAGGCAACTTCCCACTTTTAGAACAATAAACTTTGATTCTGCTGTTGTATTATGTGAAATCCTGGTAGTTTAAAGAAACTACCTTATGACATCAGTTCTCAAGCAAATTTCCATTATGCTTGCTTAAGGACCAAACGAATACAGGAGAAGTTTGGGTCCACACTCGCAGTTTTGCCTCTCTGTGCCCTCATGTTTATGCCATACAGTCCTGTCTCCTCTCCTGAGTTCTTAGTCACCTTTTCCCCTGAGGTACCAGGGACTGAAGCAGGGACTTTGCAGTGAGCTACATTCCAGCCCTGTTTCGTTGTTCGAGAGAGGGTCTTGCTGTTGCCCCCACTTGGTTAGAGCTTTGGATCCTCCTTCCTCAGCTGCCCAGTCTGCTGAGGATTACATGTGTGTGTTACCACGTCAGTGTACATTTGCTCTTAACACGCGTGGAGTGCCTTCTGTGGATCACACGTTGACTATAAACTACGAATATAAGCTGAAGACTGGGACACTATTTTACGTACTAGGCTGGTAGACATGCAGAAGGACACGTTTTGTTACAACGGCAGTCGCTTTAGGAAGAGCCAGGGCTAACGCAATCCTACTCTAGCTGGAAGAGGAAAGCAGGTATTTATCTGGCACGAGTCTTCCTATGTGGTCATCGTTGGTTTATTAAGTGACAATATCATTTCTCTCTTCATGAAGGCTATCAGCTCTTCGAGGAAGGATGTACTTCTGACAGTTGATTTGAACAGTAACCTTTATCAAGTGAACACAGACTCAATGATTAGTCTGTATCTTTTACATTTTATTTTTAATAGTACATATTTTCAGAACATAAAAATCCTATTCATGCTAGGGAGTTGGAACATATAAATAACACGTCTTAATTCGTCTTATGTCCCCTTCCCTGTTCTTTCCCCACCTCTGCATATCTTAGTCATTTTTTGTTGTTAGGTTTTAGAATCAGGTGGGATTTGAGAGCTCATTTGGTCAGGGGAAAGAGCAAGGTAGCAGGGAGCGGTAAATCTCCACTAGATCCCCTTGGGCACATTTTTGCTTTTCTTGATGGAGGTCTTCTGACTTTTGTTTACACTAGGTTATTCAGAACACATTATAAATTCTGGCAATTATGAAAGTTATTAATTCCACTATTGAAAGACGATTTCCACATTAACCTATTAAATTCCTTCATGTTGAGAAATGTATTAAAAATAAGAATTATTCATTAAACTAATTTTCATTTTATTTTTATTTGTTTGAAGGAATCTATTACACATATCAAGGTAAGAAATGCATGTCAAATATAGATATCTTCAATATTTCTGGTGTTTGATATTTATAAATGATAATCTTTTTCGATGTGTGATTTGATTTTAGCAGAAACTTCAAAAAGTTAAACATGAGGAACAGCAGCAAGGACAGGTAATTTGTTCATGATGAGAATATTTCTAAAATTATTGTAAAGTGTAATATATACAAAAATACTTACAATGTATATGTCCGGTCTAAAGAACCAACCAGTGTAAGATTAAACACTGGAAAAGCCCATATTCTTGCCAAATCATAATTTTTTCAAGTTCATAACTTCAGAACAGAGATCAAATAACTAATGTTATTGCTAACGCTGTCACCTCTTACTGATAAGTACGCACAGACATAGATATGTCCACATTGTGAACTGTGCTACTTTCTGCACAAGGTGAGTATGATGCTGAGAGGGCGGAGGGGAGGAAGGCAGCCCGGCAGCCTGGCACAAACCCTCCAGTGACTGTCTGACTTGGCCTCGAGGGCCTCCGGACTTCATTTTCTGCACCTGTGAATTCAGACTCATTGAAAGAATCTACCTTCTGCAGCTGCTGAGCTGGCAGCCAGGGTGGGCCCAAAGGTCCTCTGTTAATTGTCATTATACAGACTCAGAAAGGGGGTTCAGAACAATCGAGCTTTTGGTTCTGTGTGACCACGTTACACAGTTATTAAGTAGCTTGCTTAGAAATAAAGAGAGTTTTCAAGTAGTATAAAATTATGCAATGAAATTACAATGATAGTTATACATTTATCTAACTGTAGGATACCCATGTCTCATTTCATCAATGAATTTTTTACTATTTAAAATATTTTCTTTTCTTTCTTTTTTTTTTTTGAGACAGGGTCTCCCTTTATAGTTTAGGCTGGCCCTGAGCTCAGCTTCCAAGTCACATCACAGCAATCCTCCTGCCTCTGCCTCCCGAGTGCTGGGATTATGGGTGTGAGCCACCACGCCCGGCACTGTGGTATATGGTGCTGGTTGCTGCTGGGCATGAGTCTCCACACCCAGTATGGTATGTGGTTACCGGGGATCGAACCTGGGTCCTTGCGCTTGAAAGACAGGCGCTGGAACCACTGAGCTAATCCCCGGCCCCTAAAATATTTTCTAAATCAAATTAAGATTTAAAAAATTAATGTTTCTGGACTAGAGATTTAGCTCACTGGTTCCAGCGTCTGCCTGGCAAGTGTAAGGTCCTGAGTTCAATCCTGGTACCACGTACCACAATGCCAGGTATAATGACTCAGGCCTGTGATCACAGCAATTAGCAACACATACCACAATGCCTGGTGGTTGGTGGTTTACACCTGTAATCCTGGCACTTGAGAGGCGGAGGCAGAAGGATTGCCTTGAGTTCAAGGCTAGCCTGGGCTACAAAGTGAGACCTGTCTCAAAAAAGTAAAAAAAAAAAAAAATCCTTCTTTAAAGAGTCAAGAAAATTCTTTAGACCAAGGAAAATAATGCTGGAATTTGGCCAGTGTTAAGTGACCCTTGAGTTTAATCTCAGATGACAATAAATGCCATTAAGACAAAATCAGTCTAGACCTTAGAGCTGTCCCTGCGAGTCTCTTACATCAGCGACCCTGAGCTGTGTGAAAACGGACTGCTGTTATCGACACATGGACGCAGACTCCGTGCTAAACACTGACGTGCTGCAGACACCACCGAAGTGGTCAGGAAAAGGCAAAACAAAAGCGTTCTTAGAAATTCCCGAACACTGATTTTGGTCTTCGTGTGGTTGCATGTAGAAGCGGTGTTTTCGGGAGCCCTTGTGAAGCCTAAGGCAGATCTAACGCTTTGTGAGCCAAGTCTGTGACTCACTCCGGCCCTGCAAGAGCCTTTCCCTTTTTCTACAGCGTGAACGCCAGCCCCAGGTCGCCCCGCTTGTAGTGCCTCAGCCTGTCATCTACGAGCCCATGCCCTATCCCCTCCTGGCTCCGAGCTTCGTGCCCAGCTTTGTGCCCGTGGCTCAACCTCCCGTCGTGCCCGCGGTCCTGCCTGTCCTTCAGCCTGAAATAATGGAGAACTTCAAGGCTCAGGAGACCGCCCTTCCCAAGCGCAAGCAGATGCCCGTCCTCCCTGCCCTGCTGCACGCCTTCGGGCCTCAGATCCCAGGCCAGCCTCAGATCCCAGGCCAGCCACAGCCCGCGGGGCACCAGGTCCCCCAGGTGCTCCTGCAGACCCTTCCCCAGCCCCAGCTGCTCCCTCTGCAGCCCGGGGCGCCCTACAACCCTCAGCAGGTGCAGCCCGCCCAGCTGCTGCAGCTCTTCAGGACCAGGCAACACGCAGCTCCTCAGCCCCAGACCCAGGAGGACAACCACGTCGTCATAGTAAGTCCGAGAGGCTTCGCAACCCCCGGGGTCTACTGGGGAGGGAAGCCAGGGGCTCTGGAAGGAGCAAACACATTCCCAGGAAGTAGGCAGCGCTCCTCCTCAGACTCCCCAGGACTCTGACCCAAGGGTTCTGGTTTCTACAGGAAATGAGGAGAGGAGGACCCTGCAGGTTGCAACTTAACTGGTCTCTTGAGACTCTCATTTAAAGCAGAGAAAGCCTTATTAGAACCAGAATTGAATGTGACCCTTTGACAGGCTGTACAATAAGGAGAATTTCCTGTGCCACAGACTTCTGAGGCTTGGCTAGTGCGGGTCCCACACGGGATCCACCAAGCGCAAGACAGAGGCCCGCCCCATGCAGGCAGTCGCCTGGACTTGAATTGGATGTTTACTGGTTTGTTTTCCAGGTCTAAGAAGACTTCCAAGTCAGGGCCGCCACCTCATTTTCGGTAAGTCTGGGAATCGGGACAGTAGACGGATCACTGAGATAGCTGAGATCCACGTGCATTTTATTCTTTCACATCAGTTCACATCAAATCCCATCAGCTTGTTCTTTGATGACTGATTATCTTACAAATGTGAAAGTGTGCATATTCTGTATTTCGAGGAACATTTATGTTTATTTATGTACTATTGATAGATTTGGTGGGCTTACTTTCAAGGACTACATATTCACGTTTAATTATTATTTTTAGGAAAAACAGAAAACTTTTACCTAAACTAGGTGTATTTGAGCTATTGTTGAAGGGTAAATTTCACTATTATTTTTAGATTAGGTTTTCTAATTTTTATTTAATTCACTTAAAATCCTTTTAAGTCTCAAATCAGAATACAATTGCACATTCCAAGTACAACCATTGAAACAGATCAGGTAACTAGCTTCGTGTCCCGATCACAGCAGACAAGGCGTTTCAAATGTGATGGTGTTTGATCTGATAGAAACGTTTTATGACACAAGCAAAGGTGTAACAAACTGTTTGCATTACAGTTTGTTTTCTCCTGTTGATCTCATCACAATCACCCTGGGGTAGGTGAATACTTGTATTGTTTGGCAGCTAATTCTGTATTTGCTCTCTCTTCCACAGAATT
>PVIR01041562.1:0-12686 GCA_004026965.1 Petromus typicus
AACAGAGATGAAAATAAAAAGTGCTGATTATAGCCTTCCATGTGAATGTGAATATGAATATACAGACATATACAGACATGCTTATGTAATACATTAAATTTGTTGTTATTTAGTACTCTAAGAAATGCTTTAATTTGATTTTTATTCATTCTTTGAAATATTTAAATTCCATAATTAATTTAAAACATTTCTGTTTATACAATAAAATTAAAATACAAAATATAAGTTTAAAATCCCTGCTTTTACTTATATAGTGCTACTGTGAACTAGTCACTGTTAGGTAAACTGCCTACAGATTATTTGGGAGATGAATGTGTGCCTTAGTTAAAGGAGGAATGGCTCATTTTGGCTCACAGTTTGAAGAGGTTTAGTCCAAAGCCTGGCTCCACGGTGGGGTGGCCTAACAGAGGGTATTACAGAGGAGAAACAGTTCTTGACAAAGCAAAAGCCAGTAAGTGATAAGCCTCTTTCTGTCCCTTATATTTTATCCAGGCTACACGCTTAATCTCAGTTTTGCATGTGAATCAATCCCAGCACATACTCTCGATCCAGCCACATCTGCAAAACCACACTTGTGACTGCATGAAGCTTTGTGGGGACATTTAAACACAACCACAACAATTGGAAAGCTTAAGAGAATTGTGTGTTTGAAAATAGAGTAACTTTTAATTTTAGGTAGCTGTTGGTTTCTGGTATGTATATGTTATGCTTTGTAGTTTTTCCAGGGCATAATATTTCTAATAAATCAGAAAGTCATCAGCATCTTCATTATTCTTGTTTTTGTCATTTCCACAAAATATCTTTTAAGTGTGTATATTTGGAAACATGATTTAATTTTTGGTGTGATTTAACACTTTAAATTTATTCATAGTTTTAAAATACTTCCTTATATCATATAATATTAAAATATTTCTTCATTATATCACATCTTATATTTGATTATGTTGAACTTTCCCTTCTGATCTGTTGAAGTATAACTTTCACACAATGAGATTTTCCAGTTGTATGCACAGGCCAATGAAATTTTGCAATTGTTCACAGTTGTGCAACTACCTTCTTCATCAAGACAGGAAATACAGAAAATAGAATCATTTCCTTCAGTATGAGTCCTCTTTACTACAGACTGCCACCCTGGAATTTCATAAAATGAAACTTTGTAATATGTAATCATTTTTGTCTGGCTATTTTGACTTAGCACAATACCTTTATAGCTCATCTTCATTGTGTGTGCCAGTAGTTTGTTTATATTGGGGGCTGTAGACACATATGAACTTCCAAAGTTGAATGAAGAAGGTATAAAAATTCTAACCATATCAATATCAGACAGTGAAATTGAAAATGTAATTAAAAACCCAACAATCCCCTAGGTTTGGATTATTTGGGCATGTAACATGCAATTAGCTCTGTGTTACAGTAGTTTAGATTCCAAAGTAGTTTTAATATCCCCCAAAGTGTAGCTATACCACACGCTGCTTACCCACTCATCAGTTGATGAACATTTCATGGTTTTAGTCTCAATGTTAAGTTATTTTGATTAGGACTTCCATGCACATTCTCATAAAAGAGCTTTTATGGATATTAATAAATCTCTTGGTTAAAAACCTAGGAGTAGAATTTATGGGTTGCATGATAGGTGGGTAAGGTGTGGTAAGAAGGATGTTGCCAAAGTATTTCTCAAAGTGGTGTATTATTTTGCATTCCACCAGCAGTTCATGAGAGTTCCAGTTGTTTCAAATGAGAGTTCCAGTTGTTTCCTCACCAGTAGTTTATATTGTCAGTTGCTTTAACTTGAGTCATTCTTGTGGGTATCGGTGAAGTTTTAAATTGTGGATTAGCAAGTCACTGAAAAGGATTCCGTACTGCAAGACAGAATGAAAGTGGGTTTATTAATGCTTTCAGTCTGGTCAGCCACCAGTCCCGACTTGGGATGTATAATCCCTGGTTTTACTCTACTAAAATACTTTCCTTTTCATAAAGTGAAATATTCAATTGTGTTGGTTTCAGTTTGCTAATTTAAGTGCTGCCATTTTAATGTGTCCTAGCATAAATCTATTTTATTGCATTCTGTGTCATCTTTCAAATCTTAAATAAAAATGCCTTTGTCTCCTTTCTGGTTAGTAGGCTTGGAAAATGTGTGGGCCTTTTTCTTTCTTGTGCTTGATAGAGTTGGTAATACTTTCCTTTAGCTCATTTTTTTCTTAGTGACTGTTTGCTTCTTTGTTATATGAATCCCCCAGAACTGTTGGAAATTAACTGTTGCTAAGATGTATCATATTGTGAGAAAGTTCCTTTTGCTTTGAGAGTGTATATTTCTCTTGTAAAGGTGATGTCTTCTTGGATGGCAAAATGAATAGATATGTTCCATAAATAACGTTTAGAAGTCTATATGGAACTCTTCTGTGATAAGGAATTTTTATCATACAGTATGATGTGACTTTGAAGCAAATGTTATTGTTTTGTCATAAAGAGTAGAAAATTTACTAACTGTATTTTCTGATGGTAGTGTTTGTAGTTTAAGTGGAGAAAAATGAGAATTAAATATTTAATCATTCAAATTTCTGAGTAGTGTTGAGAGGAATCATCTCTCTTTCTTCCTGATTTTTCTTCCATAAGGAGAAACTCAATAATTCTGCCTTGGACCTTCATGCTTCCCTTCAGTAAGGAGGCAGAATGAGCTCCTTTGCTTACCGGCAATTGTCCTTAGAATACAAATCTTACTGAGTTGAAATGAAAATACCTCAGGACCCAAGGTAGGAGTATGGTCGTTCTGTTTGCTCTGGATCTCTGGGAAGCGGAGGCCTCAGTAACTGGAATCAAAGTATCTATTCAAACTTTGAATGAATTGTTTCAATGTTTAGTTATAAGGCAGGAAGGTAGCAAATCCATTTAGGTTTTCATCATGAGCTACATCTCCTTTCTAGACTTGAATAATGGTGGTGCTATTTTGGTTTTAATTGCTGACTTTCTTGCCTTTTATCTTTGTTAACTCAGAACAGGACAGGGTGCTGCTTACTGGAAATTACAGCTATACTACTTATGGTAGATCCCAAGTACTAAGTGTGTCGTTGTCCTTTTGGGGCAATGGCAACTCGGATCCAGGATGAGGCAAACGATGTCACACTGCAGGCTCCGGGGAGAGTTTTGGCGAACACTTTCGCTTTTATTGCAAGATACACACACATATAGCAAATGGCAGGACGAGTAACTGTACCGTTTGGTCACAGATTGAAGTGCACAGAGAGGCGGGTGGTTGTACGGGCTGCATATAGATTGGTTGTGTGACTTTGGCCAAGCAAAGAGTCAAGAAAAAGAGGGCCAGGCCGAGAAAATGGCCTTAGGCTAGTTTTTATACACAGAGGCAGGTGTGTTTGCACCTTTATTATTTTCTCTGTGTGGTAGGAAACGTATGTGTGGTGTACTTGACCCAACCAAGCCTAGATTTCACCCCCATAAATGAGCTTAGGCCATGACCATCTTTTCTTTGTCATTATAACTTTGCTTTTGTAGACAATTTCAGACTGCATTGTTCAGGTGGGTGGCTGGTTTTCTGCTGGAAAGATTTGGTACTTCTCTCTGTGGAACATGTTTTGCATTAATTTAAGTGGCACCATGTGCCTTGCTTTGACCAATGAAATGTGTGTGGAAGAATCACACAGTTATTCTGGGCAGTACCATTGCAAGAGTTTTCATTCAATTTTCCTTACTTCTGCAATAGTGAGAGTAAGTTTTAAAAACGAGTAGATATCCACCTGGGGCCTGGGCTAAAGATTGGATAGAACAAAAGTCCGTGCTCATCGGCCTTGAACGTGCAATGTGTGTAGTAGTTAATTTATTGCTTTAGCTGTTGAGATTTTGGGAGTTGCTAGAACAGCATGTATTTATTCTGACTCGCACGTCGTTCTTCTCTAGTAAAGATCAGAGTTTTACGTCAATTGGCAATGGGCAAGGATACTGTGCTGGAGGAGTGAGCGAGAGAAGCGAAAGTGAGTGGCTGGATGCGACAGGATTGTTATCCACATTCAATTGGTGGTCACTTTAAAACCATCAAAATAATACAAATGATGTAGTGGCAATGCTGTAACACATGCCATTTGTTTAGTAAAATTCATGATTCATTATCAACATTTATTCATATATTACTCTGCTTCACTATACTGTACATGAATTCCTTTTTTTCCCTTTTCTCTGTTGTATTTCTTCTCTCACACACAAGTACTTACCACATAAGCACTAGCAAGGCATTCAGCCAAAAAGAGAAATATTCACCAATATTTTATAAGTGACAAGGTCCTCCAATTTTTTCTAAGTTCCATTCCCATAGTGTTGCCACATCGACACAATGCAAAAGAGGTAGACACTGAGCTTTATGATATTTATCTTGCTGAAGGCTGTGTCTCTCTTGGATGTATCATGATTTATTGATTCACCAAGTAATTTAATAGTCTTAAATTGAATCTGCAGATAAATCCACTGAAGGTTTTTTAGTTATTTATGAAACACACTTAAAATTTTTGAAGGTTTATATTTTTATTTTGATTAATCTGATCTCTGGTCATGAGTCTTCAGTGGGAGTATTTGAGTTTCCCTATGTAGTTAAAAATTAAATCTAATGCTATATAATATAAATAAAAGTTTTAACTATGATTCTACAGAATAATTAGATATAAAAATTGAGTCCCATTTTCCACATAGTTGTGCTAGGCAGTTGTACTAGTTGAACTCAGAATAACTGTCATCAAACCAACAGTACCAAAGTCACAGGAAGAACAGAGCATTATACAAGATACACATATAATCTGTCTCAGGATGAAAAGAAAAACTGCAATAGTTGATTAGAAGTAAGTGTAGTAGTAAGTATATAATTTTTTAAAAAATTTCTCATGATGGCAGTAATTAAATTCTTTTTATTTAACCTTTCTTCTTTTTCTAATCCAAGGTCTTACTACATAGCTCAGGCTGGCCTTGAATTCACTAAGTAGCTCAGGCTGGCTTTGAACTCAGAGTGACCCTCCTACCTCAGCCCCCCCAAGTTCTGGGATTACAGATGTGTCACCACATCAGGCTTGGTAGTAATTAAATTAAATCTACTTGATTATATGGATTCCAATAATCCTATAGTGCACTTCTATTAATGAGACAAATTTAGAATTCCCAAGGAATAGTTGGTGAAAATTTAGTTTTGAAGATAGTTTTCTTGGAAGGTTAGGAGTTATATTTGAGTTCTGAGTGTCTCAAACCACTAAACAAAGGCATATGTTTAACAATAGTACAGTCATATATGCTAAGAGAAGTACCTTGGAACAAGCTTTTGTGAACTGTTGATGTTGTCATGTTCACCAGGAGGGGTTCTGTGGGTAGTAAGTACCTTTGTATTGAGAGAAGTCTAGCTGAGGTCTATAAGGGTGTTCTACTATTAAGATACATATCCAGATCTTTTTATTTTTACACAGGCTTTCATTACATTACCCATGTTGGTCTTGAATTTATAATTCTCTTGCTGCAGCTTCTGGAGTTGCAGGGATTATAGGTATGTAGCACTGTGCCCCACTGAGATACATTTTTCTTTATATTAAGTGAGAGAGACTTTAGTGAAGGGGTTAAGTGGGGTCACTGTCTGCCCCTCAGTTTAGAGGTCTCCATTGTCTGGCATTTGCTCTCTTCCCATAGGAAATTTGTAGAAGAAACTGTGACTAACTGGTGCTTGGATTATGGAGGAGAGGGTATGGGCAGACCCTTTGCACTCAGACAAAGAAGGCATGAGAACTTCCACTGATAAGATGAAGATTGAGTCAGATTGGAGGGTCATTTTGATGTGGCTCGAGAAGATATTCTACAGAGGCTGGCAAGTAGGGGAGGGCTGTAAAAGAAGACAGATGCAGAAGATATAAAGAGTTAGACAGATAATTCACCTAAGTCAAGGAAACTGTTTCTGAGACAGTTTCAGTGCTTGAAAAAGGGATATTTACAAACTGAAGGAAAGGAAACAATCCAATCCAAGAAATCCAGAAGTACACTTCAAACATATGATAATCCTAGACAATCTTAGTCCCAGAAGAAAATAGTATCAAAAAAGTAAAAGTTTTTCTTTCTTTACCCCAAGAGCCAGAGAATAAAATAAGTAGAAGAGGGAGTATTCACATATTGATGCTCATCTACAGGGTACTGGGATAATGTAAGTCTATAAATTCTGGTCCAGTCACCACAGCATATAACAGGTATCGTTTAGTTACTTTTTCATTATTGGGATAAAACATCCAAAACTCCAAGCTAATGGAGGAGAGTCACATTTTAGTTTACAGCTTTTAGAAGATTCAGTCCGTGGCTCCAAGTGAGGGAGAGCATGGCAGAAGGGTTTGGAGGAGGAAAGTTTCTCATGCAGTGATGGTCAGGAAGTAAGTGTGTAGAAGTAGGAGGAAGAGGGTGGGGAGAGACAGAGAGACAGAGAGACAGACAGAGAGACAGAGAGAGAGAGAGAGAGAGAGAGAGAGAGAGTCAGAGAGGGAGTCTTCTGGGCGATACCCTCGCTGACTTGCTTCTTCTAACCAGATCCCACTTCCTAATTAGTGCATTTAGTTCTGATCAGGAAAGTGCACCCATGATCCAATCACCCATGAAAGCCCTACTTCTGTACAGATGAACTTTTGGGAGGATAGTCTATATTTAAACCATTGCATTCCACCCTTGTACCCCAAAAGACACATGTCTACCTTTTTCTGCAAATGTATTTAGTCCATATCTAAGTGTCTGCTAAGTTTTATTTCCAACACTGAATAAAACATTAAGGTTAAAGTTGCCTCTAAGACTCAAGATAAGCTCTTAGCTGTGAGCTCCTGTAGAAAATAAAAAAGAAAATTAAATGCTGCCCACATACAATGACACAGGCTAAATATCCCCATTCCAAAAGGGAAAAGTAAGAGGACCACAGCAAGGCCAAATGCAGTAAGCCAAACATTAAATCTTATAGCTCCACGTGCAGTACCAAGGGCAGATTTGTGGTAATCTGTGAACTAAATCTAGTTTGGGGGGCCTCACAACTCTGGTATTACCATTCTAGTCCTCAAGGCTTCTTTCTTGGCTTTCTTCTTCTCTACGTCTATAGTATTCCTTCAGCAGATATTCCATGTGTTTGACTTTATCACATTCCTGGATCTCTACTAGACAAGGTCTTCACTTCTGGCTTTACTCACATACTACCCTCTCAACGGCACACTGCCTACCTTCCCAGGCCATTTTCTGAAATCTAGGTGGATGTCTATATGACTTTATAACTTCACATTTTGCATGCCCACACTACCAGCACATGTGAGTTGAACCATAGTCTGCTGCTAGGCCCCCTTGGATCATGGCTACAGAAGATTGGGAGTATTTGGCTAAAATATGTAAAACTCTTTACTTCTCTCTGAATGAGCTGGGATCTCTGAGGCTCTCTTTCCAAAGAAAAACTTTATAGTTCTGAACCCTTGAGATCACAGAGTGGTGTCTTGCTGATTCTTGAAATGTCTACAAGCCATCTTCCTATTGTCTTGATACAAAGCATTTAATTTCTGTTTAGTGAAAAGTTTTAGAGCAGCTATGCTCTTCTTTGCCTTAACTTTCCAAGTGCTTCTCTTCTGCTGAAACTGTAAACTTTTAAAATTATTCATCTCTGCCATTTGCTCCCATTGCTCGCTATAAATTTGGTTAAAGGCAATGAGCAGTATCTATGCCTTGAAATTTCTTCTGTCAGAATAATTTGACTGCTGCTTTTAATTTCAGTCTCCTGAAAAGACTCAGAACATAGGCAAAATTAAGACAAATTTTCTGCCAGGAGGTACTATAAGCAGCTTCTAGTACAACTGACAATGCAGTGCTTGTTTCTAACTGAAATACCCTGGATCTAGCCTTTACTGTTCACATTTCTTTCAGTATCTGATATTCTGTGAACTGATCAGAAGCTTCCATTGACCTTAGCTGATAGCATTCTATGAATTCTATAGTCTGTCTCTAAACCTCTCTAATTCCTCCTTTGAATCATTTCCAAAGGCCTTTAAGCCACAGGATCAGCTTCAATCACAGGAAGAGTGCCATTCCTGGTACCAAAATATGTTTTACTTGCTTTCCCATAACTGAAATAGATTACCCGACACCCACAGTTTAAAGGGTTCTCAGTTTCCTTCCACTGCTGGCTATCTTCAAAGCAGAAATGACATGATAGAAGCGCCTAGATGAAGGAAAATTACTCATCCCCTGCCATCCAGGAAACAGAGGGTGAGGAAGAGACAGAGGGGAAGGAGGAGCTGGAAAGAAAGATATATGTATGCTTTGAGTCATGCTCCAGGGGCTCATCTTCAATTAGACTTTACTTTCTAATAACAATTCAGCTACGAATACATCAGTGGGTTAATCCATGTTGAATATAGCATCCCCAAGATGCAATCACTTACTAAAAGGCCCACCTGTGAACACATGAGGCTTTGGGGAAAAATTCTAGATCTAAACCATCACAAAGTGCAACTGCTCAGATGAATTCACCTTTCTGTGCTTCTGTTTTTACTTCATGTTCCTTTTTCTAAATACAATGAAGAAGCAGCAGACAGGAAAATCTCTTTGAGGAGAGAAGCCAACTTTATTCCTTTTCCTAATGCAAGCTTCCCTTGCCAGCACCATCAGATTGACAGGATATAAAAGGCATCTGTAGATGAAGTTTAGTGTTTTATTTATTATGCTAGATCAGTTTATGTCATTCCTCTACCAATAACTCTTCAGTGACTCCTCATTTTCCTCACAGTCGCAGCCAACACCATTTCAAAAGACCCACAAAACTGTCACTCAAAGAGTGGACCGGCAGCATCAGTATTGATGGAAGAAATACTGACTCTCTAGACCCACCTTAGACCTGCCAAAGCAGAGTGTGCATTTCAATGAGATAGTCAGAACACTCTGAATGTCCTTTAAAGTTCGAGAAACTTACTATGAGCCCTTCCCTTTGTTCTTTTTTTAGCTCAGGGTTGGTTGATTTCTTTCTTTCTTTCTTTCTTTCTTTCTTTCTTTCTTTCTTTCTTTCTTTCTTTCTTTCTTTCTCTTCACTCCATGTTTAGTGTTTCTTTACCAGACTAGATCATTCTTGCCCAACGTATAAGCACTGGTTGTTTCTTTTACCTTGAATACCTTTTCTCAAAAATAAAATCTGCGCTTTCATTCTCTTTCATCATTTGTCTTTATTCCCTTCATGATTTCAGTACATCATAAGGCCTGCATTTAAAAGCAGATCTGTGTTTGGCAGCACTTCCAGCCGCCCTTATTTTGTTCTGATTTTCTTCAACATTGTTCACATTTTAGCATACTATATAATTTACTTCTTTACTATGATTTTTTTACTATCTTTCCTGACAGTGCAAGCTCCACAGAGACAGGCAATTTGTCTGTTTTGCTTATTGTTGTAGCATAAATTATTTCTTAAACATACTTAACAATTAATAAATATGTGTTGAATGAGAATGTTCCCTGAACTATTTAATTTTCCCTGGTAAATTTCTCCCAGTGACTACTGTGGTAAAAGGCAGACAAAAATATCTTTTTCATTAATTTACTGACATATATATATATATATATATATATATTTTTTTTTTAATAGTTTTTTTGAGACAGGGTCTTGCTTTGTGGTTCAGGCTGGCCCTGAGCTCAGCCTCAAACTCACATCACAGCAATCCTCCTGCCTCTACCTCCCAAGTGCTGGGATTACAGGCGTGAGCCACCACGCCCGGCACTGTGGTATGTGGTGCTGATTGCTGCTGGGTGTGAGTCTCCATGCCCAGTGTGGTATGTGGTTACCGGGGATTGAACCCGGGTCCTTGCGCTTGCAAGACAGGTGCCAGAACCACTGAGCTAACTCCCCGGCCCGACATATATGTTTTTGCCAAGAAGGTTACCCCACAAAACATATAATTTTCTAAATGAAGAAGATGGACTTTCCTTTATCTTCATAATTTTGATAAAAATTTTATTTAAAACAATTTAATAAATTATTTCATATTTATCCAACCTGACAGACTGAAAAAACACAATGAGATAAATTTAACCCAGTTTATAAAGACCAAAATTCATAAAGTCTGAAAACCATGAGTGGGGCCTTTTTTCTCCAAAGAAACTAGACTGATCTTTTATTTCCTGTTTTACCCAGATCTGAATATTTTGCTATATGAGTTTACTTGTTCTTGGCCAATGAACCTGTGCCTAAGAAAGGCTAAATAGGCTCATGAAGAACTCAAAGGGCTTCCTGGACAATGAATAATTTTTACAAAGCAGCATTTCAATGAGTTAAGTGTGAGTTAATCAGAAACAGATGGATCACATAACTATTAAGATCCAAAAGTTTGAAAAACAAGTGAAAATTTCTCCTATTTTGAATCCTTAAAAATAAAAGTAGTACATATACTTTAAAATGAAACATTTCTAGTTTCCATCGTATTTTGACCCAGAAGTCACTTTTATTATGTCCTCTTTTGGATGGGAAATACTTCCTATTTATAAGCTTCCTTATTATAACACAAGGTAGTCAATTTGTTCTACTCTGTAAATTTTGAAGCAATATTTTAGGTAAAGATTTTATTAATGGGTAATCTAAAGTTATTCATATTTTCTTCTATTTTGATACAAAGGATGTTCACACTTTTGTTTGGTTTCTCTTAGTGTTTTGGATCCAAGGTTCAGAGATTTGCACCCGCTAGTTAAAGAAATAGGTACCTATAAATAAAGAGAGGCATGAGCACTTTGTGTTCCCTGGCGTGCATAGATATGAGATTTATGTAGCCCAGGATCTGGGTGATTGCACCAGAATTAGACAGGCTCATGATTCCTCTTTGCTCATTGGAACACTTTTCTTGCTTTGCTGATTTCTATTATAAATTCAACTTCAACCGCCTCATTGTGGCCTGAGCCTGAGTTTAATTAATAAGCTTTCAGGTCAGCTGCACAGCAGTCTGGTTTAAATTCTACAGGTTCAAAAAAGGCTTGATCATTTCCCTTTTTGAAGGGTCCCTCATAACTCATATCCATTGCTAGGCTATCCAGTGAAATCAGCTATGATGGAGCCAGTTCCTCGCACAAGAGCGAAGAGTGCAGATAGGTGTGTGAAAGGCTCTAATTGTAATGCTCTAAATAGAGATTTCAGATTCATTGGCTAAAAGAAAATTTTCAGCAAAATATTTTTGTCAATATATGCCAGAAAATAAAATATTACTAGTTTCTCTTTTTCAAGAATTGAAAATTTTAGATTTTTAATTTAGAAAGCCAAGATTGGAAAGGGTGGGCTTCAAAGTTTAAAATTTCATCTAATCTGACTAGATTTTAAGAAAACAACATCAATTACATGATCTCTTAAAGGACAAGAGTTTTGGAAATAGTTTACTGTACTGTTTAAGTAGTGCTATAGTCATTCCCTTTATTTTGCTGTGACCTTTAAAATGTTACTTAAGAAACTAATCTTTGTTTTGATACATGCTAATCTTATACCAAGCTTTATGTTAAACCAATAAAACAAAACAAAAGTAAATAAAAAACAAAACCAAACGAAACCAAACAAATTAAAATATCCAAACCAACCAAACAAACAAACAAACAAAGCAAACTTAGGGGATTTGGAATGAAAACCTGATAACAATTGGAATAAGCTTTATTTTGCCTGGAGATGGGAGAAGACAGAATAAATGATAATTTAAAAATAATACAAAATTCTAATGTAGGATTTTGGCAAAAAATGTACTGTGTCAGCAAGCGGAGCTCTGAAAAACCCATAAAAGGGAGATAAACAAGTACTAGAAAACGCATCCAGCTCAGCAGATTGCTGGCGTCAGCTTTGCCTGTTTCTAACTAGCCACCTAGTAAAGGAGAAAATGTTGGCCTGGCTCCCAGGTTAGGTCCTTCCTCACACTAAAGGGAAGCTCGCTGAACAGGTATCTGGGCCACTGACTGTGGCTCTTTCTTCAGAATGAGTAGTCTCATTTTTTACTGACCTACCACATAGATACATTTATGTAGAACTTGATAGAGGACAAGGTGGTCTTCCATGTTTATATCATGCCTAACCCAGAATTCAAAACTCTGTCATCTGTACAGTGGTTTGTCCTTACTAAAATGAAAAAGAAAAAAAAAAAGAGATATGTGATTCAGGTGACTGAGTCTGACAGTATAATTGAGAAACATATGTAAGTATATTTTAAAGTCATTTAAAAGAAAAAAATGGAATAAAAAGCATGCTTATGTTATGTAAAGACAGCTACTCAAAAAAGATGGAAAAATTAAAAATTCTTATTTATTTATTTATTTTTTTAAAATTACAAATTATGAATTTATTTGGAAAGTTTTCATTTTTAGAAATAAAGGTTTAAAAAACAAAAGTTTCCAAAACCAGTAGTAATTCTGTTATATCCGATCTAATTGATTGGATGTGTTCTATAAACTCTAAATAAGTCAAAAAATAAAAAAATATATTTTGAAATCTTATAGAACAAAAAGAAAACCACATTAATTATTAAATACTTTTGGATTTTCTTTACTCCTCCCAAGTTGAATTCACATATATAAAATCTAATGTCCACTTACATTCTGAATCTCAAATCTTCAACAGCCAAGTAATTACAAAGTTTTTGATATGCAACGTATATATTTCACATTTACTTGCCATAGAAAGCAGAATGGAGAATAATTAC
>PVIR01041563.1:0-12797 GCA_004026965.1 Petromus typicus
TTGGTGCTGCAGTCACTGCTTCCCGAGCCGCCCTCTGCTAAACTCAGTCCCTGGGTGTTCTTCCGGTGTGGGCCTGGAGGCCAGTAAGCTCCAACCCCGGCGCAGATTCAGTGCTGCAGTCGCCCGCTGCCAACCTCAGTCCCTGGGCGCTCTTCCGGTGTGGGCCTGGAGACAAGTCCACATTTTCTTTATCCATTCATTTGCTGATAGACTTATAGACCACTCCTTAAGGTTTAGCTATTATAAACTGTGCAGCTATAAATATGAGCATGCATGTATTTTAGTTTTTTCAACACCATTTATTAAAGAGGTTATTTTCCCCCTACTGTATATTCTTTGCTCCTTTGTTAAAAATCAACAATTTGACTACATTTTGGGATATTTCTGCATCCTCATTCTGTTATGTTGATTCACACATCTGTTCCTGTGCCAGTACCATGCTGCTTTTGCACTGTAGTTTTGAAATATAACTTCACATCTTGGACTGTGACGCCTCCTGTTTTACTGTTGTTATCTACGCTTGCTGTAGGTTCTATATAAATTTTAGGATTGTTCTTTTTATCTCGTTGAGAAATGCTGTTGATAATTTGATTGGGATTGCATTAAATTATTTTAGTTTTGAAAATATATCTGTTTTGATGATATTTGTTGTGTTTATCCGAGAATAGATTATCATTCCACTTTTAAAAGTGTTCTGCCTGCTATTTCAGGATGATGTAATTTTCAATGTTGAAGTCTTTCACTTTTGGGTTAGGTGAATTCCTAGGATTTGATTGTTCTTGATGTTATTGTGAATAATAGGCTTTTCCGAGTATTTTTCTCAGTGAGTTCAGTATTAGGGTATAGAAATGCTATTGTTTTTCACTTGTTGATTTTGCATACTTCTACTTTGATGAATTTGATTACTAGCTTCAAGAGTATTTTGGGGGGATTTGGAGCCGCCTTTGTTAGTACAGCATCATGTCAGTTGCAAATGATGATATTTTGAATTCTTCCTTTCCTATATATATCGCTTTTATTTATTTCTGTTTTATAATATCTCTGGCCAGTGTTTCAAGAACTATGTTGAACAGGAGTGGTAATAATATACATCAGTGTCTTGTTCCTGATTTTATTAAATTAAATTAATTAATTAACTTTGGTATGAAGGATTGAATTTAGGACCTTGCATTTGTGAGGGGGTTACAGTGCCACTGAGCTACATTCCTGGCTCTTGTTCCTGATTTTAGAGGGGAAGGTTTTAGGTTTTCCCCAGTTAATATGATATTGGCTGTTGGTTTTACATAAAAGGCTTTAGTTGATTGAGATAATGTCTTTTTAATATTTATTTTATTCCATGCTTTTCTTGTGAAAGCATGTTGGATTTTGTCAGCAATTTTTTTCTGTGTAGATGGAGGTGATAATGTGATTTTTGCTCTTGTTTTTTTGTATGGTGTATAAGTACATGGGTTGAGTCATCCTTGGCATCTCCATGATAGATTCTACTCAGTCTTAAAAGTTTTTGGATGATTTGTTGCATTCTGCTTCTCAAAATGATGTTGAGGAATTTTTTCATCTTTATTCATTGAAGAAATTGGTTCTCTTTTTGTTGAGATTCTCATCTGGCTTTTGGAATCAGGGTATTGTTAGCTTTCAAGAATGACTTTGGGAGTACTGTTTCCCTTTTAATTTCATTAAAGAGGTTGAGAAGAATTGCTGTTAGGCCTTTCCTAAAGTTTTGTAGTATTTCACAGTGAACTCATCCAGACCTGAGCTTTTCTTGATAGTAGATTTTTATTTGTTTGTTTAAATTACTGTGTCTGTTACATTTCCTTGTTTTGAGATTAATAAAGGATTTTATATTTTCTTGGTTCACTTTTGGTAATTCATATGTGTTCTTTTCTTCTGAGTTCTCTACTTTATTAAAGCAAATATAAGTAGTTGTTAATAATCTAAATTTCAGCAGTGTCCATTGTGATTTCACTTTTTTCATTTTTGTTCCATAAATTTGGCTATGGATTTGCCTGGTTTGTTTATCTTTTTGAAGGACCAATTATTCAATTTACTAGTTCTCTTTATTAGATTCTTTTGGTCTTGATTTCATACATTTCTATTGTGATCTACATAATATCATTCTCTGTCCTAACTTTGGGTTGGAACTGCTCTTGTTTTTCTTGGATTTTGAGGCACCTTGATTAGTTATTTTTTGAAGCCCCTCTGTTTTTGTGATGTGGAAACTCTTGGCTATCAGTGCCCCTCTTAGGTTTTTGACTGTGTCCTGTAAGTTCTGGTGTATTCTATTGGCATGATCGCTTATTTCTGGGGATTGTCCTATTTCATCTGTAACTCACTAATTATTTGATTTTATTGTTTCATTTCTATGCATTTTTGTAGTTCTGTGTTCTATTTTGTCACTCATTTCTAGTTTCCATTCTTCTATGATCTGATATACTTTGCTGGATATGATTTCAATTTATGGGCCGGGGAGTTAGCTCAGTGGTTCCGGCACCTGTCTTGCAGGCGCAAGGGCCTGGGTTCGATTCCCCGGTAACCACATAACAATACTGGGTGTGGAGACCCACACCCACACCCAGCAGCAACCAGTACCACATACCACAGTGCCGGGCGTGGTGGCTCACGCCTGTAATCCCAGCACTCGGGAGGCAGAGGCAGGAGGATTGTGATGTGAGTTGGAGGCTGAGCTCAGGGCCAGCCTGAACCACAAAAGTGAGACCCTGTCTCAAAAAAACCTAAAAAAAAAAAAATGATTTCAATTTATTTGCAATTACTTAAACCTGCTTTATTGAATAATATGTAGTCTATTGTAGAGAAAATTCCATGTACTGTTGAAAAAAATGTATATTCTGTTGTTGGATGGAACACTCCTTAGATATCTATTAAGTCTTTTGCTTGAACTTTTTGTTCAACTCTGACATTTCTTTGATATTTTTGTTCAGTTGATCTTTTTATAATAGTGGGATATTGAGATCTTCCACTATAATCGTGTTTAGGTTTTCTGACTTTTTTGTCTAGTAGAACATGTTTTAAGAAGTTGGGGGTGCCATTGTTTGGTACATGTGTTCATAATTATTATGTGTTTCTGTCAAATTGCTTCCTTAACTAATGTGTAGTAACCTTCTTTGCCTCTTTTGATCAATTTTGACTTGAAGTCCACTTTGTTTGAAAATAGGATAGCTCTTCCTGCATTTCTTGGCGCCATATTGTGTGCAGTATTGATTTTTATGCTTTGGATCTATTTTATGAGTTTCATTTTGTGTTAAGTGTGTTTTGTGTATGTTGTGGGATTTTGTTTCTTAATTCATTCTCCAGTCTGTGTCTTTTGTTTGCAGAATTGTGAACATTCACATTGAGAGTAATTAATGATAGGTATTAGCTTATTCCTGTCATCACATTATCTTCCAACTGCTGACTCTCGTTCTTTGTCTGCTATGTAATATCTGACCCTGCATGGTGTACTCACTCTACTAGGCCTTTTGCCATTGTTAGTTTCATTGTCTCTATCAATGATATCTGTGAGAATATTTTGGAGTGCTGGTTTAATCATCAAATTTTTATCACTGAAATATATTTGTTTATCAAATTTGAAAGTTAGTTTTGCAGTATATATTACTCTAAGTTGAATTTTTTTTCTTTTAGGGTTTGAAACACTTTGCTCCAAGCTGTTTGTCTTTACGTTTTGTGTTGAGAAGTAGGCTATATTTCTAATGATTTTACTTTTATATGTGATTAGTTGCTTTTTTCTAACAGCATTTAAGATTCTGTTCTTGTGTTGGAACGCTGGGGTTCTGACAGATGTGAGATGTAGAGGTTTTTTCCTTTTCTCATCTTGGCTATTTGGCACACTGTTAGCCTCACTTTATCTGTATGTTAAATTCTTTCTCCTTATTTGGGAATTTTCCTGCTAATTATTTCAACAAACAGGTTTTTTTGACTTTGGATCTGTCTTCTGATTTTTTATTAATTCCAATTAATTGTAGATTAGTCTTCTTAGTCTAGTAGTCGTTGAATCTAAGTTTCATGTTGTCTTACTGTTTTTAAGGATCTCCTATGAACTGGTGACTAATAACAGCCTTGCCAGTTCATTCTGAGACTCTGCCCTCATCGTAGTCATTTCTGCTGCCCAGATTTTCAGCAGAATCTTTAATGTCCCGAATTTCTGTTTGGTGTCTTTTCATGGACCCTACTCCTTTTCTGTGCTGGACTTTCATGTTCTGCAATACTTTATTTAGCAATCAGGCTTTTAATTAGTGTCTTCTATAGTTTCACTGATCTTTTTGCTTATTAGGATTATAATGCATGTAGTTCTTGTCTTCTTTAAACACATCAAGCGCCTTTTTATTTTTTTAAAACCTCTGTTATTCTTTTAAATAAATTAGCTGTGTGGATTTTGATTTTCTTCTCCTAGATGTCTCATGAATTGCATTTTTGGGAGTTGGGAGCTTTTGGAGGCATTCTGTGCCTTGTCTTTTCATGTTTGTAAGGTTTGTTGTTGTTGTTGTTGTTGCTGAGGTTTGTAGGTTGATTATAATGGTGTGTTTTAGTTTTTATTATTTTGTTGCATCAAGAATCAAACTCACAACATTTTGCTTGTGAGGAAGAAATGGAGTCTGAGCTGAATCCCCAGCTCAAGTGGGAGATTTTATTGCTAGAATGCAGATGTCTTTAGTTAATGTCTGCTTTTCAGTAATGCATTCTCTATGTGACCAACTACAGGTCTTTGTCCTTGTCCCAGCATTCTTCTACCTGCCTTTATTTGGAAGGAATGCCAAAGTGTATCTGGCTCAGTACTGATTTTGTCATAACTGGGCCACAGTGTAGTTAATGATAGCAAAGGCATCAGATACTTACATTGGAAAAAACCAAACAATAACAACTATGTTATCTTGCCTATTATAATGAAATCAGCAGCAGGAATAGTGTCAAAGGCAAACTGCAACTTTACCTAACTTAAGAACCAATAACACACATTGCTTCTCCGCCTTTTGGATAAGATCAAGTGTAAGAACAAATAACATGCCACCCAAAGCTATATAAGAAAGATCTATAATTATAGTATAAACACTAGAATAGTATAAACTATACATTTGCTTCCCTAACAGCACAGGGCAGCTGAAGTGTGGGCTGACTGACTTGATCCTGCAGGGGAACATGGCTGGAGAGAGAATATACCAGTTTCAATTTATGGGAAAGTTTACAAAATGTCTAAACATACAGGTAAGAAAATATTTGTTCTTTCAAATGCTATCATCCATCAAACATCATATAACTGCTCCCTGTCCCACAGGTGTCAAAGGGATGCTACTTCTGACCTGCTTCCATTTTTTTTGTGTTCAGAATGAGACCAGAAATCCCAGGAAACATTCAGGCCATGAAATTAGTGGGAAGGCAGGAATTGGTGGAAGTAGATAATTCTTTTTTTTTTTTGAGACAGGGTCTCACTTTGTGGTTCAGGCTGGCCCTGAACTCAGCCTTAAACTCACATCACAGCAATCCTCCTGCCTCTGCCTCCCGAGTGCTGGGATTACAGGCATGAGCCACCACGCCCGTCACTGTGGTATGTGGTACTGGTTGCTATGGGGCGTGAGTCTCCATGCCCAGAATTGTATGTGGTTGCCAGGGAATTGAACCCGGGTGCTTGCACTTGCAAGACAGGTGCCAAAACCACTGAGCTAACTCCCCATCCTGAGAATTCTTAAATAGTCCCATGTGTACAATACTATAATCACTAAATTTAGTGAATATTGGAAAGAATGAACATTTATCCACAAAGGACATTGCTATGGAAATAAAAAAATCTAATAGACACACCAAAAGTCTTTCAAAATTAGTAAGTAAATTTGCCATTGTCACTGGATGAGAAATGAATACATAGAACCAACTGTATTTTCCAGTGTACTATCAATTAATAATTAAAAAATAAAATTTGCTGCAAAAGGAAGTGGGGGATATGAGTAAGAAGCAAGGGGAAAGAAAAAATGTGATAGTAAAAAAATAAGCTTATGGGCTGGGGATATAGCTCAGTGGTTCTGGCGCCTGTCTTGCAAGTGCAAGGACCCAGGTTTGATCCCCGGTAACCACATAACAATACTGGGCGTGCAGACTCACCCCAGCAGCAACCAGTACCACATACCACAGGTGTGGTACAGCCACATACCAGGCGTGGTGGCTCATACCTGTAATCCCAGCATTCGGGAGGCAGAGGCAGGAGGATTGCTGTGATGTGAGTTGGAGGCTGAGCTCAGGGCCAGCCTGAACCACAAAGCGAGACCCTGTCTCAAAAAAAAAAAAAAAAAGCTTATGTATATAGGAGGTGGAGGGTTTTGAGGTGGGTAGGAGAATGGGAAAAAATGAGAAGTCATGTCATATACTGGTAAAAATTCTCAATGTTGAGTGTGATCATGATGTGTGTATAAAATATTTCAATAAAGATTTAAAAATAAATAAAAATTTTAAATGATGTTATAAGATAAATATTAACAAAATATGCAGGTAATCTGACTGAAAAATAAGAATGTTACTGAGAGAAATTAAAGCAGACTAAGTGAATGGAAAGTCAGGCCTGTTAACGAGTGGGAAGATTCAATGTTCTTAATATATGAATTCCACCCAAATTGGCCTATAGATTTAGTCTAATCCTAATGAAATTACCCTGAAGCCTTTTTTCAAAACTGATAAGCCAATGCTAAAACCTCTCTGGATTATCCAGTTACATCAGAAAAAAATTTTATTCAGTTTTACTAAAACTTTTAGTTATAATGCACTAGGATTGTGGATAGCTCTACAGAAATCCATAAGGAAAGAGAGTACAGCCTAAATATACTCTTGGGACCAGGAGGAATATACCAAAAAGTGTTAGGGGAGAATGGAAGATGATGAGAAAAATAGATTACTAAGTGAGAAAATGACAAAGTATCTTATGAAGGAAAATATTTGTTTTTAAAAGGTTACCTGTAATAACTCTGAAGTTACAAAATGAACCTAATGAGTTTAGACCTTGTTCCAGGGGATGCCTAAACCGACTTGCAGGTTTCCTAGGCTCAGCTGGAGGCACCGCAAGAGGGAAGATAGGTCGGGATAAACTGGCCATGCTGAGACATGAACACAGTTTTGAAAGTTCAAAACTTCTAGGATTGCTGAGGTGGAAAGTATAGCTATTTATTATCTACAGCCAATATTTCTATTTATACTCATGCTTTCTTGTTTCATTTTTTCATAATCTTCCCTTCTGTGTCAGGACACATACACATATCATATTTATTGTAGTCTTACAGTGTCACCAAAATTCTAGCCACCAAAAGTAACAGAGTTGTGTAGTCAGTGGTATGAAAGAGACTAACAGTAAATTTACTAAAAGAAAAATATACACAAAAAGTTAATTAACTAATTTTGTTGAGAATAAAATGTATTTTATAGACGATATTAAGAGATGTAATACGCAATAATATTTTAGTGGTAAGCTTCTGAATAGTTAGAAGTAAATGAAAGATTTTTTGTTCACCCACATTTTGTAGTTTTAAAATATAAACATACTTTACCTTTGTATTAAAAAAACAATCCACAAAAAATGAAGTCAGGTTTTGATTAAAAAAGAAAAAATATTAGAGTTGACATCATAAATAATGTCATGTTGTTTTCTATAGCCAAGATATATATTGAGGAAAAAGTAATTTTCTGTGCAAACAAGTTCAGAAACACTGCTCTATATTAATAGGACTATAATTATAGATTGCCAACAGGACCTACTACATGTAACAAAACATGTTTCTCACTAAAACACTGTGTTTTGGAGATAAGCCTTGAATAGTAATTTTCCTACTCCTAAGATAATGATGATCAATGTCCAGCTACATTTATTTTCATATCTTAAGCCTCCAAATTGCCCACAACATATTTTTGTGAGATTGTAATCAGCTTGGAACCACTGTAAGAAGAAAGACTGAACCCTTGGTACCAACGAACATTCCTTACACTAATTTCTATTTTAAATTTTATAGTTTATTGTATACTTTTAAAAATTAGTACCCCCAATATTATAGTATACGTGCTTAATAATGATGTCATAAAATGCATTGAGAATATACCTTCATCTTAAAACCTAAAAATTATGTACTTAAATTCTGATACCCATGCTCATGAGGCAATGGGCTGGAGTTTGACCAGCACGTAGTGATTGTTCAGCCAAGTATCATTCGTTGACTTAAACACACAAACGAACACCACACACACACACACACACACACACACACACACACACACACACACTCCAACTGTCTGTGGCCTGATAAGCTTGGGAAGCCTCAGAGCAAAGCTGCTGTGGTCAAGTTGTGGCCTTCAGTTTCTCCTGAGACAGTGCTCTAATAAATCAGTTTCCATTATTTAGCTTCTGCACTGCAGGACACCCAAGAAAGCACTGCAGGGACCCGGGTTGTAGGAAGGTTAGGAATTGCAGTGACTGCTTCCAAGTGGCTGGTGTCATTTTACGTTAAGTCCCACGCCCAAGGTAGGAGGTGCTGCGCTGGAGGCACCCTTAGGCTGAATCAGTGTAGCTTCAGGAAGGAAAGAATAATGTTCCATTCATTCTGCAATGAAGAAATCACAGCTTATCTGATGAATATTTAAGAACTCTGTTGTACACAGACTATAGATTTAAATTTTTGTCTGAATTTGGAATTTTTCATGAAAATGATCCCTAAATAGTCAAAGGCTTATAATTTTAGTTTTAAAAGTTGTCACCATCACTTCACTGTGTAAACTTGGGAAAGCAAGTTGCTGAAGCCCTTGTATTTTTCACTGGTAGAGTGAGGGACTCTAAGAATATAACCTGGGTACCCTTCAGGCAGTTCCTTTGATGCTTGTGTGTTCAATTTGTGCACCATTTCTATGAGGATGATAAAAAGATCCTTGTGTACTTTATCAGGTTTTATTATTTATTATTTATTTTTTCTTTTTTGAGACAGGGTCTCACTTTCATAGCTCAGGCTGGCCCTGAGCTCAGCCTCGAACTTACTTAAGCAATCCTGCCTCTGCCTCCAGAGTGCTGGGATTAGAGACATGAGCCACCAGGCCCAGCGCTGTGCTATGTGGTTCTGATTGCTGGTGGGTGTGAGTCTCCATGCCCGGCACTGTTGTATGTGGTTACTGGATCGAACCTGGGTCCTTGCACTTGCAAGGCAGGCACCAGAACCTCTGAGCTAAATCTCCTGCCTGCTTTATCAGGTTTTTGAAAGAATCAATTTATGAACAAAAATTATATTATTAAATGCATTCCAAAATTTATTTTTATTAGGACCATTTCCACTAACAGGTTAACTATTGCCTAATAAGGAATAATCACAGTTCTTGTAACCTTAATTGTCCCACAAATTGATGGTGGCCAAAAGGATTTTTCCTACTGGCAATATTAATTAGTAAAAGAGAGATCTTATTTTTTTCCTATTTTTGCATGTACTTAAGTGGAGAACATTTCATAATCTCATGATTCTTTTAAATAATAAACTAGTGGATAGACCTTTTATACAGAGAAATAATTTTCTGGCTTAACATTTTCCTGGTTTGAGTATCAGTTAGGCTATTCATCTGTATTTGGTTATACTCTAATCCATCTCACTAGAATTCTCTCTTTTATTATGTATAGTCCCATGTCATCTGCTGGCACGCCTGAGTGTCTGAAAAGATTAGTGTAAGTTGAATTTTATCAATCAATGTTGGCTATAAGTGCTCTACATTGCCTCATAATTCACTCATGAATTTATTCTTAATTCATCAACTTGCAAATGGGAAAAATTGTTAGATTGATTTCTTAAAGAAGATATGATGTAGCATAAAGATGAAATTGGTAGGGAAGATACATCTGTGCTTGAAACCCTGGAAAATATGTATCTTTTATAGTGAAATTAGAACTCACATGGAAAATCATGTTGTCAGTGTCAACTATTTAGGGGAAAGACTTCTTGTCATTTTAATCACTTTGTTGATGTGAGTATCCCTGGGAAAGTAAAATAAGATTCACTTTAGAAAAACTAACTGCTTTTAAAGGAGGAATTATCCATTCAAAGGGGGGGAGGTAGTCAGGATGAACAAGCATGCACTCGCTGAGCTGAGTGAGCTGCTTTGTGGTTATTATTCATTATATTTATTATTGAACTTTCAATATTATTTAAAACAGTGATTGAAAATATACTACTCAAAATAAACAGAAATTGTCTTTCATATTAATATGATGCCCAACCTAGTATATTTTTAAATAAAAGTACTGAAAATGTATGATGAAATTTGTGGTTTAGCATGTTAGTATAGTATTGATATTTGAGCTCCCAAATCTATGAAACAGGACTATATTTGAGTAAATATACATTTTATCAAGTTCAATACATCACTAGATTAATTTTTATAGTTTTAACGTTTAGTTTATAATACTCTTCCAACCTTATTTAATACCATACTTATTTTATGAGTAATAAAAGCAGTATGGAACAGCTTATGATAGGTTTTGTATGACATGCTAAGTAATTTAAAATGTATTTGGTAGGAAATGGCGATTCATATAAGGATATTTAACAGAAGCAATGAGTCCACTTTTAAAAAGATTGCTTTGTGGCAATGAAAAGAATTAATGCGAGGCAGCTGGGTTCAGGAAGGGAAATTAGGAGACTTGAGATTTGAAATGACATATGTTCTTTCTCTCTGTACAAATGTGTTTGCCTAATGGTGGCTTGAGCCATTATTTTGCTCCTCTTTAACTTCTTCCTCTTCTTGTTTTCAGAATACAATGACATTTTGGAGAAAGATTATTTTTACTTAAGAAGCATCCAGAAATGGGACTAAAAACAGATCTGAATCTGTATCACTATGTTGGATTCAAAGTCCTCATTTTGTCCCAGCGATCGTATTTTTCCTCTGGGGTGAGCTGCTGGTGCTTGGCTCCTTCTTATATAGAGCGAACCTGGTTTGAAAAGAAATTTCAGGTTTCTGCTTGTGACCAGTCCTAACCTGTTAGATGTGCCCACGTGTCTGACCCCCGGGAGGTGATATAACCACGCTCCCTCCTCAGAGGCTCCTCAGCCCGGTAAATAGGCTTCTGACAGGTGTGTCTCATCGGTCTGCGAAACGTGGCCGAGCCTGCATCCCAGCAGGGAGCGGGACTGTCTCAAACTGAGCACTTGGTTATGGACTGTGGATGTGATAAAAATACAAAGAAATAACATATAACATCAGTTGGTGTCTGTATCAAATTTCATACTTTTGGGTGAGTTTTCCTGTGTTTGATCTTCACAGGAGCACAGTGAGGTACACAGAGAAAGCATTTCTTATCATCTCCTTTTAAAATCAAGAAAGTAATAGGAAACGTGAAGGGAGGGGAAAGACAAGGCTGTCTGATCATTGAAATGGAAGATAATAGGAGACCGAATTTAATTTGGAAACTGCAAGGGTAGAAGAGATACGTGAAGTAGTGTGGAGTTAACTGATAACTAAAGGGACATGAGAAGTGTGGGTCCTACGAAGGAAGGTCCAAAAGAGATGAAAAGATGAGAGAAACAAAGGCTTTGATGGAGAAGATGGTGGTGGTGCATAAAGACAGAAGAATCTCCCCTCACCTGGAATTCAAACTCAAAGGTTTCTGGGATACACGTATAATGAAATAGTATACTTCTGATTTGCTTTCAGTAAATCATGAGGCAAAAAGAACCAAATGTGTAGTAAGGTTATTCATTGAAAAATACACATCCCACATGGCCCCATTTGTAAAACTTTAATATTTCATTAATTCTGCAATTAATCTGCTCTGTTCTACCATATTGAACAGAAGATACACCATTGTTTTTTATGGGTTGTTAATATTTTAAAAATGTTGCCAATGAAATAGAGCAAACCAGCAATTATAACATGTATCCCGATTGTAGAGATAATAAAACATTTAAGTACATGTATCTCAGAATAATGAAATGAAGTTAATTATAATCCTTGGGTATGTTTTTATGTGAGTGGGTACTGTCTGTGCACGACAGTTGAAGTGCCTTTGTACAAAGGACTGTCTGACCTCTCTGGCTCCTGAGTGTGGTCACTTGCCAGGGATGATACAGGGAAAATGTATTTCCTAACCTACCACAAAGAAAACATGGTATCTCACCACTGGGAGAATTTCATTCCCTGGATAGTAAGTGAGATAAAAATAAGATTTTTTTTAGCTTTTAAAATATAGTTTCTTGGACTGAGGTTTTAGCTCAGTGGTTCTGGTGCCTGTCTTGCAAGAGCAAGGGCCCGGGTTCAATCCCCTGGTAACCACATACCATACTGGGCGTGGAGACTCATGCCCACCAGCAATTAGTACTACATACCACCGTGCTGGGTGTGGTG
The DNA here is from genome assembly GCA_004026965.1 of Petromus typicus. NCBI lineage: Eukaryota > Metazoa > Chordata > Mammalia > Rodentia > Petromuridae > Petromus > Petromus typicus. Next base: position 12,355 of record PVIR01041563.1, read on the forward strand.
GCTTGCGCTTATAATCACAGAACTCAGGAGACAGAGGCAGGAGGATTGCTATGATGTGAGTTTGACGCTGAACTCAGGGCCAGCCTGAAATACAAAGTGAGACCCTGTCTCAAAATTTAAAAAATTGCTTCTCAATATTGTTTGCATGCTTCTTTCCTTGCTATATTCGAACTATGGAATAAAAAAAAAACATGCCTATACATTCCTCCAATTAAAAAGTTTTCCTTAGAAAATATAATGAAACACCCTGTGGAGATCAGTTTGGAGAATCCTCAAAAAGCTAGGATTGATGGTCCCATTTGACCCGGCCATTGCCCTGCTAGGTATATACACACAAGAATTAAAAGACTCTTATCACAGTGACATATGTGCACCCATGTTTATAGCAGCCCAGTTTGTGATTGCTACATCTTGGAAACAACCCAAGTGTCCATCAACTGGAG
>PVIR01041564.1:0-12725 GCA_004026965.1 Petromus typicus
TTGGAGACAGGGTCTCGCTTTGTGGTTCAGGCTGGCCCTGAGCTCAGCCTCAAACTCACATCACAATCCTCCTGCTTCTGCCTCCCGAGTGCTGGGATTACAGGCGTGAGCCACCACGCCCGGCACTGTGGTATGTGGTACTGGTTGCTGCTGGGTGTGGGTCTCCACACCCAGTATTGTTATGTGGTTACCGGGGAATTGAACCCGGGTCCTTGCGCTTGCAAGACAGGCGCCGGAACCACTGAGCTAACTCCCCGGCCCCCTAATTGCTCAGGGATTTTTAAATGAACCCATCTGTCTCTCCCTTGTTCCTTAGTAGATACTATTCGAGAGTGAGTGTCTTACAAAGTAAACTAAGGGACTGCATGACTTAATGTTAGAGCCCAGTGGTTTCATCTTTCCTAAGATGAGGGCAATTTAAGACTATTCTCAGTGAACACATCTCTAATCCTGGTTACCCATGTGTCCCTACGCTAGAAGAATTTTCTATAATTTATCAGATGGTGCCATACCTCTCCCCTTCCCTTTGTGACAGGGTCTTCCTGTGTTATCTAGGTTTTTGAATTCCTAAGCCCAAGTACTCCTACTGCTTAACCTTCTGAGTAGCCAGGACTACAGATATGCCTCCTGCTGGTGTTCTGAAATGAGATTAGCTGGACTGTGGATAGATAAATGTCCATATTTAGAGATTTCCTGGCTTGTTTAATTTCTATGGTTGCTGTTTCCAGTCTTTCAACTCCTACCTCCTTGTTTCATCATCTCCATATCAACAGAATCTCTGACCCCACCTTACCTTTCCTGGCCGTGTATCCAGGCCTAGTCATTATTACTGTTGGATACTGCTCCGTACATTTCATTCACTTGCTCCTGAGAAGATAGCAGTTTAGCAACCAAGACAGCTTTAACTCAGGACGTGGAGTTAGCATTGGTGTCCCTGGCTTGGAGTTACAGTGGAACCAGGATTGCTTTCCTTTTCCCGTTTACTGTGATCACTCATCCTGCTCAATTTCATCGCCTTGAGCCAGGTGAAAGCTGAGAGTTGCTAATTGTGGTCACTGGTGTGTTGGCCGAATTTCTGAGCTCCAGGCAGTTAATGTAGCCAAAGAGAGCAGCTTAGAGAGAATGGAGGCAGCTGTGCTTGCAGCTGACTGTGACTAAACCCTGGCGGGAGAGAAGGCTGCAGCAGAGCGCAGGGCCCTGGATTTGTTTTCTTTTTCTTTCTTTCTTTTTTTTAAGGTTTTTGAGAGAAGGTCTCACTTTGTAGTTGAGGCCGGTCCTGAACTCATCCTCAAACTCAGCAATCCTCCTGCCTCTGCCTCCCAAGTGCTGGGATTTACAGGTGTGAGTCATCACGTCCAGCATTGTTGTATGTGGTTTTGGGTATCAAACCTGGGGCCTTGCATTTCCAGGCAGATGCTGAAACCACTGAGCTAAATCCTCAGCCCTGGATTTGTTTCCTTGTATTTTGTATTCTTCTCTTTGTCCTAGATTCTGCCATGACATTAATTTGTGGAAAAAAATCTCAGTTTTATCTTCATCACTAAATAATTTTCTGAGGCCAACTAAATGTCAGGTGTTTCCTTAGTCGTGAAGAAGACGTTACCTTTCCAGGTTGTGCTTACTTCCCACCTCTGCTGAGCTCTTGGGGACCCTCCCTCTTCAAATCTACCCTTCTGCTCCTGGCGCTTTTTATAGACAAGTATTTGGTGGTGGCAGTTTTGTTCATAGTTTGGGGGTTTTTGTTTCTCTGTATAGACTTGTACCATGTTTGAAAGAAATTTAATTGTCATCATTTAAAAATTAGGAAGAGATTTCTCTTGAATTTATGGACTTCCTTTTTTTTTTTTTTTTTTTTTTTTTTGTAGTACTAGAGATTAAATCCAGGGCCTTATGCATGTTAAGCGAGAATACTAACATTGAACTACATTCCCAATCCTTTTCTTTTTTTCCCAGTACTGGGAGTTGAACCTAGGGCCTTCATACTGAGGTGTATTTCCCAGCTCCGTCTTTTTTTTTGAGACAGGGTCTTGCTGTGTAGTTCAAACTGGTTTTGAACTCACTGTGTAGTGCAGGCTGACCTTGAACTCTTGGTGGTTCTCTTCCCTCAGCCCCTCAAATACTGAGATTAAGGTGTAGTTCACTGTGCCTAGCTGTCAGTCCTTGTGGTTCTTTTATAGAATGGAGTATTACTCTGCCATTAAAAATGATAAGATTGAGTCATCCATACTCAAATGGATATACCTTGAAGACGTCCTCATAAGTGAAATAAACAGGTCACAGATGTGTAAATATCGTATCTTCTCTTTACAATGAAGTTGTAAATGAGTTGTAGTATGTATAGTTGATATTGTGAAACAGAAAATAAAAGGGAAGACAGTAGGGGTAAATAACGAGGGAAAATAAATGTAATAATAAAGAAAAAAGGAAACAGATTATGTATATGGGAATGGGAGGTTGCAGGGCAGGGGTAAAGGGAAAAAATGAGAATCAAGTGGTGTCATATTCTGGTACAAACTCTCAATGTTGAATGCGATGATGATGTGTATTTATAATGTACCAATAAAGATAAATTAAACAAAACTTTTAAATTTTATTTTGAAATAGAGTCTTGATAGCTTGCCTTGAACTTGTGTCCTTCTGCCTTAGCCTCTCAACTAGCTGGAGCTGCAGGCACACATCGCTACGTCTGGCTGCTCCTTCTTTTGTAAATGTTAAGTCAGTTGACACACTAAGTCACATGTCTCCACTGAACCATTTACTTCAGGCGTTTGCTTTTTGTGTTTCTCATCATTCCTTGCCTTAGTTTTTTCTTTTTCTTTTCATGAGGAGGTATTGAGAATTGAATTCACGACCTTGCACTTGGAAGGCAGGCAGTGTCATCACTGAGCTAAGTCCCAGCCTTCTCTTGAGTTTCTTATACCTGATGCTCTTTATATTTAGTCTTATCTAGTCTCTGTGGATAATTGAGTTTAGAATCTTTGCTCTAGAGAGAACTTCATCTGTTGATACTTTAAATTTTCTTTTCTTTGTTAAGAAACTTTTAGAACAGCCAAGAGGACATCGTTAGCATGCAGTTAACATTTCTTTTGCTTTTTTTTTAGTCAACATTTCTTAACATTCCCCACAGATCATTTTATGGTGAGGTATCCTGTTTATTTCTTCAGCCTTAGTTTTATCTCTTGCACCCAGCACTGCAGAGTTACCAGGCATAATTCCTCATCCGCTAAGTGCTTTATTGTTTCTGACTTTTAGACTTGTCCTGTCCTCTGGATGGAGCATTCTTCCAACCTCTGTCCTGCTCCCTGAAAGCTCCCAACCCATTTAGCTCCTTTCTGTCAGTTACAGCACCCTCAGTAGGATCAGTTTAGGTACCTATCCTAGCTATTTGTTTCTAAAATTTTTTAAAAAACAAAACACTTACTGGTGGGCCGAAGAGTTAGGTCAGTGGTTCCGGTGCCTGTCTTGCAAGAGCAAGGACCTGGGTTCGATCCCCAGTACCACATACCATACTGGGTGTGGAGACTCACCCCAGCAGCAACCAGTACCACATACCACAGTGCCGGGCGTGGCGACTCACAGCTGTCATCCCAGCACTCGGGAGGCAGAGGCAGGAGGATTGCTGTGATGTGAGTTGGGGGCTGAGCTCAGGGCCAGCCTGAACTACAAAGTGAGACCCTGTCTCAAAAAACCTTAAAAAAAAAAAATAACACTTACTGGTACATTTTTGATATACATAACATTCATCATAGGGCATTTGTACCTGTACATGATATATCTTGCTGCTTTCTTTCCATTCCCTTCTCCTCCCTTCAACCCCTCTTCCTCTCCTTACTGACAAAAGCTTGGTTTCCATTTTTTCCTATGTATTCTCTTTTCCCTTACATCTTTTCCTCCTTCTCCCTTGCTTGTTCCCCTTTTATTTAAGAATTTTCTTGCAGGGCTGGGGATTTAGCTGAGTGGATCCAGCTTCTGCCTGGCCAGTGCAAGATTCCAAGTTTGATCCCTGGTACCACATATCACAATGCTGGGTGTGGTGGCTCACGCCTGCAATCCCAGCACTCAGGAGGCAGAGGTGGGAGAATTGCTGTGAATTTGAGTCTACCCTGGTTACAGAGTGAGTTCAGGGTTATCCTGAACTACAAAGCAATACTGTGTCTTAAGATACTGAAAAAATTAAAATATAAATAAATAAATAAAAATTTTCTTCCAGTTTCCCAATATTCATTATACATCTTATTTCTTATTTCCATTTCAGTTTCTCACACCAGAGAAGGTGTGACCTTTAAGTTTATGTCCGATTTTTTCATTTAACAGTGTGGTTTCAAGGTGCATCCCTTTAGCTAAAAATGTTTAGCCTTAGCTTTTTTTTGGTTTTTTTTGGTACTGTGGATTGAACCCAGGACTTATTTTCTGCAAGGAAGGCATGGTTTCACTAAGCTAACTCCCAGATCCATCTTAGTCTTCTTTATGGCAGAGTACTTAGTCAGCTGTATTTTTAAAAACTCACATCTTTTTCCAATCATTGATTGATTAGCGTTTGGGCTATTTCCAAGATTTACCTATACAGACTATGTTGCTATACAAATGGGTGTGTATGTATCACTGTGTATGATGCTTTTAATTCTTCAGGGGAGATACCAAGAAGAATAGCTGGGTCCAATAGAACCTGTAGTTGTAGGGGTTTTTGTTTCTTAAGACAGGGTCCCGCTTTTGTAATTTGGGTTCGCACTCAGCTCACTGTGTAGCCCAGGTAAGCCTCGAACTCACAGCAGTCCTCCTGTCTCTGCCTCTTGAGTGCTGGGATTACAGGTGTGAGCCACCACGCCCAGCGCTGTGGTGTGTGGTACTGATTGCTGCTGGGCATGAGTCTCCCTGCCCAGCATTGTGGTATGTGGTTACCAAAGATTGAACTTGGAACCTTGCGCTTGTGAGGCAGGTGCCGGAACCACTGAGCTGAATCTCTAACCCTCTAGTTTTAGTTTTTTGAGGAATCTCCACACTGATTTCCACAGTGATGGCACCTGTCTGCACTGTTTTCACCAAAATAGGAAAGGGTTCCTTTTCCCACACACCTTGCCAGCATTTACTATTGGTTGATTCCTTTTTTAATTGGTTGATTTCTTAATAATATTAATTCTTCCTGGAGTGTTTTCTTTAGCCCTGAGTGCTATTCTGTTAGCATTTTGATTGAGATTGCATCAAGTATGTATAACAATTTTGGAAGTATGTATAACAATTTTGGAAGTATGACCATTTTCACTACATTGGTTCTTCCTACCCAACAACAAGGAATTTCTTCCATTTTATGATATTTTTTTATCTCCTTTAATAGAATACTATAATTTTCAATATAAAGGTATTTTTATTTTGAGATAGGGTCTCATTTGTAGTTCATGAGGGCCCTGAACTCACAGTGTATCCCAGACCAGCCTTGAACTCACAGCAATCCTCTTGCCTCTGCTTCCCGAGTGCTGGAATTATAGGCGTGAGCCACCATATCTGGTACTGCGATACATGGTACCAGGAATCAAAACTCAGAACCTTGCCAGACAGTCGCTGGAACCGCTGAGCTAAATCTCTGGCCCAAAATCTAGGTTATTTATTTGAATTCTTAATGTTTTTCTAAGATGGACATTCACTGCTATAAATTTCCCTTAAGAACTGCCTGTATTGCACTCCATAAGTTCTGGAATGTTGTACTGGCCTTATTGTTTAATTATAGAAACTTTCCAGTTTCTTCTTTAATTTCATCTGTGAGTCATTGGTTGTTCGGAGCATATCATTTAATTTCCATGTGTTTATGAAGTTCTTGTGGTTCTTTTGCCATTGATTTCCAATTTTGTTGCAGTGTAGCCTGATAATATGCATAGGATAATTTCAGTTCCTTTACATTTACTTAACCGTGTTGTTTGAGCCACTATGTGATGTATTTTGAAGAATGTCCTGTGTGTAGCTGAAAAGAAAGTGTGTTTTTCTCTTGTGGGGAGGAACACCCTGTAGGTATGTACTAAGTCCATTTATTGAGCAATTTGGTTCAGTTGTGATATTTCTTTGTTGATGTTTTTGTCTAATTGATTTGACTGTTTGTGACAGTGGCGTATTGAGATCCCGCATTACAATTGTATCAGTGCCTATTCGATTTTTCATGCCTATCAATATTTGTTTTATATAGTTAGGTGTGCTGATATTTGATGCATATATATTTACGATTTTTATCTCTTCATTTTGGATTGTTTTTTTACACAGATGTAGTGACCTTATTTTTCTTTGTCTTGTTTTGAAGTATACTTTGTCTACAAATATAATAGCTCCCCTCGCTTTTTTCTCGTTTCCTGTCACAGAGTGTTGTTTCTGCCCTGTGACTTTCAGCCTGTAGGTCTCATTTTGAAGTGAATGCGTTTTTATGTGTAGCACATTGTCTCTTGAGCCGCACTTCCCGTCTCTTTGATTGGCGTGTCGACGTAGCCTCGTCCTGTTATTCTCCTGCTGTTGATTCCCTTTCTCCCCTCTCCGTAACAAACTGCCTTGCTTATTGGATTCATTATGTTTCTGGTTCACGGAGATGTAATTCTTCTTAGCTCTTCTAGAATATCCTCAGAACATCCTGAAGTGCTGATTTGGTGGTCATGAATCTCTTCAGGTGTTCTTTGTCGTGGAAGTATCTTATTTCGCCACCAGTTTTGCTATGCTGGAAGTTCATGATTTCCCTTTCTTACCTATGCTGGGTATTCATGGTTTCCGTCATGTTCCTGAGTTCTTGCGTTTAAAAAAAAATCGGCATCTGCTCTGGAGTGACGGACCATGTCTTTCATTCTAGTCACCATCTCCATAGTTATCTGAGAAATTATTTCTGCTTTGATTTTTTTTTCTAGTGCTCTGTTTATCTGTGTTGTTACTTTTGCGTTTCCACTTCAGGGAGTCCAGGTTGGTGGCTTTCACACTGTTCCACCTCATCGCCCCCAGGGTTGGCCTTTGCTGAGCTGGATGTCTCATGCTTCGTCTTGCTTAAGTGTCTTCTCATTTTCTACTGTTTAAAAAATTTTAATGCCTGAGTTGATGCTTGTAAATTGCTTATAGCAGGGAGCTTTATTGTTAGTATATAGAACCCTTAGGAAATGACTACTTCTCAAGAGATGTCTACCAAGTGTAGCTAGCATTTGGGTTTTGAGTCTGTTGCAAGATCCTACCTCAGCTGGGTGTGGTGACTCACACCTGTAATCCCAGCACTCAGGAGGCAGAAGCAGGAGGATCGCCTTGAGTTTCAGGCCAGCCTGAGCTGCATAGTGAGTTAAGGGCCAGCCTGAACTACAAGGTGAGATTCTGTCTCAACAAAACAAAACAAAAACACACACACACCTGAAAAAAAAAAAAAAAAGGTTCCTACCTCTTCAGTTATTGATAGTGAGAAATTGCTGCCTATTTGGCCTAGCCCCTGGTTCACTGGCACTGGCTCGTAGTAGTATTATAACCATTTTGCAGTCTCAGTCTTGGCTTCCCAGGAAGAACAACTGATTATGTCATTTTGGCTGAAGTAGTATAATCAGCATCAATAGTAGCATCAAACACAGTTTAGATAAGGGTCGGGGATTTAGCTCAAGTGGTACTGGGCCTACCTTGTAAGTACAGGGCCCAAGTTTAGACCCTGGGACCGCAAAAAACAACAAACTGCACTAACAAATTGTGGTAAATATTTATCAGCTTTAGCCATGTGAACTGTATAAGAAAAATTTAGGGTTAAGGATTTGACCTGCCTTGCAAGCGCAAAGTACCGGCTTCAAATCCCCAGTCACTACAGACAACAGTATTGTCGTGGTGACTTACGCCTGCCTGCAATCGGAGCCACATACCACAGTGCTGGGCATGGTGACTCATGCCTGTAATCCCAGCACTTGGGAGGCAGAGGCAGGAGGATTGCTGAGTTTGAGGCTGAGCTCAGGGCCAGCCTGAACTACAAAGCGAGACCCTGTCTCAAATAAACTAAAAAAAAAAAAAAAAAAAAACAACAAAAAAAAAACCAAAACAAACAAACAAAAAACCCAAGAAAAGAGGAAAAGAAGAAAAAAATATTCACTTCAGGGTGTGTCTCTGCTGTCACTGGTGCAGGGGACAATCAGAGCCCAGATCTATGCTGATTAATCTGAGTGAGCCAGCAGGGGAGTGGAGAGTCCTAGCAGACCTACACTGTTTGGTCCATTGAAGTTCAGGATGGTTTCTGGCTATCAGGCTGGAACCAAGTAGTTCATACTCACTGCGCCTTCTAGTAGTTTGAACTCTGCTCCTTGATGGTTTGAACTTGTGTCTTTGACCTTAAGCAGACTTGAACTCGCTTCTGTCTCACATGACCCTGGGACCTGCAAGGAGGAGTCAGTCCTGAAGTGCTAAGCTCAGTTAGCTTCTTTCCAAAATGCCTACCAGCCTATCACCCTGACCTGAGGGATGTTTGAACCTGTATACTTCACCAGCTACTGCAATATGACAAAAAGTCCAACAAAACAAAAACAATAAAAATGCAATCTATATAATTGTGTTGCTAAATTGCAGTAAACTCACAGGTCTAACACTTTTAGTTCTACAACATTTATTTTACTAGTACATATTTGCAGTGCCTAATGATTACATTCATATACATATGGGTACATGGGATATGGAGATCAAACTCACTGAACAAAGTCTCACTAAGTCGCCCAGACTGGTCTTGAACTTTTGATCCTCCTGCCTTGTTTTTTCAAGTAGCTAGGAAGATAGGCATTTATCACTACACTCAGATTATAGTTATCTTTAAGTGGAAAAATAGAAAGCTAAAGAGAATGATAAATTACTATGGCACTGTGCAACATATTAAAACAGGATATTTTGATAAAGATTTATATTAAACTCTGCCATGCCTCCTTTAGTCCCAGTTACTCAAGAGGCTTAGGCCAGAAGATCACTTGAGTCCATGAGTTTGTAGTCAAGCCTGGACAATGTAATAAATTCTTTCTCATGGAAAAAGAAAAATATATATATATATATTTAATTATCTTAAAAGTAAATGTAGCTACTTTTAGTTTTTAGAATGTATATCCTATAATGATGTATGTATTACTGAGCTTCTTTGTCTTCAGATCATGGTTTATATTAACAAAATATACTAGGGTGATCTCCTTCTGTTTAGCATGTGTTTACCTTCTTTATAGTGTATATCATCTGTTTGTACTTACAAAATTCCAAGTTAATGTTATTATTAATCTAGGAAATTAAGAAGATAAAAATTTTAAGGTTTTCCATCTGATGTAAAAATGATATATACCATGTATAATTTTTATAAGTGTATTTAAGTATCAGGTTAAATATATATGCGTATAGAAATGGTCTCATCTTAGGATGGTTTGGCTTACAATTTGTAACTGAAGATGTTTTCTCTGGGTAGCCCTGTCAAAGCTGAGCATGTATCTGTGTACATGTTTACACACACACACACACACACACACACACACACACAGCGCGGCATAAACAGCAGGCTTGGAGCTGTTTTTGTGACTGAAGCCTCCTCATGCGTACAGGCACCTCATAGTTCCTGGGTAGCCCTGTCAAAGCTGAGCATGTATCTGTGTACATGTTTACACACACACACACACACACACACACACACACACACAGAGCGGCGTAAACAGCAGGCTTGGAGCTGTTTTTGTGACTGAAGCCTCCTCATGCGTACAGGCACCTCATAGTTCCTGGTTTCTAGTCTGCTTGTAATGCCCTGGCATTGTTAACACCAAGGTTTTGAAAATGGACTCAGCTATTTGAAGTTTTCTTTATAGAACATTTGAACAGTATATGCAAAAATAGGATAATAAAAAATCCCCATATAATTTGAACTTGTGTTAAATAACTCCGTAACCCCCGGATCTGGGCTCCAGTCCCTCTCTGATGTCCTGTTGAGAACTCCTCATAGCCTGGCTCTGCCTTCTCTTTCCAGCCTCGTTTCTAATTTAGTCTCAGAATCCACTTGTACTTGGTTATTTATTGATACGGCCTTTGTGCAAAGGCTTTAGAAATTCCGTTCATCATCTTAATCTTCCGGCTTTGCTCATAGAACTTGCTCTGCCTTAATTGCCCTGCTTTTCAGTGTCATCTGTTGAACTTCTACACCTACTCAAGGCTACATGCAAGAATCAGCCTTTGATGCATGATGTCATGTTGCACCTGTCATCTCAGTATTTGGGAGGCTGAGGTGGGAAGATTGCTGTGAATTCGAGACCAGGTTGGCATAAATAGTGAGTTCAAGGCCAGCCTGAACTACATAGTAAGATTCCATCTCAAAAAAGGAGAAATAAAACAAACCAAAAGGCCAGCCAACCAAAAGACAGCTCTTTGTGAAAGTTCCCATCACAAATTTCCTTCTACGCTGACCCTCCCAGCCATCGTTTGTCCTTTCATTATTTCCTACATCTCATTTACCCAATGAATCTTTGAGAGTGTACTATGTTTTTAAGCCTTTAGGGGGTTCCTCATGTCTTTTGCTTCTTCTGAATTAGGCCCCATAGTTTTTGAAACCAGGTGCTCTTCAGCTTGAATCCTCCTGCACTGAGCACCATAACCTGTATATATTAGATGGTTTAAGGTGAATAATGATCTAACCAGTTAATGCTCAGTTTTTAGATTGACCATTACATAGTGAAATTGTACATAAGAGTAATTAGCAAGTTTTTAAAATTAAAAAATGTGTTTCATTTTGGCTGTGTGTGGTGGTGCATGCCTGTAACATAGCACTTAGGAGGCTGAGTTCAGAAGATGGAGAAGAGTTTGAGGCCAACCTGGGCTACATAGTGAGTTCAAGGCTGTCTTTAGATACACAGAGAGGTGCTGTGTCAAAAAGCCAAAACCAAACAAACTCTTATTTTTTTAATTAAAAAAAAATGCTGTTAAAAGTCTAGAAATACCAGGGACAAAATTATATGATGTTAGAAGCTAAGAAGTAATGATAGCCTAAAATATTTTTAAATATTGTTTATTGATTTATTCTGTCTTCTTTAACTCTATCAATTCTTTTTTTTTTTTTTAAGGTTTTTTTGAGACAGGGTCTCGCTTTGTAGTTCAGGGTGGCCCTGAGCTCAGCCTCCAACTCACATCACAGCAATCCTCCTGCCTCTGCCTCCCGAGTGCTGGGATTACAGGCATGAGCCACCACGCCCGGCACTGTGGTATGTGGTACTGGTTGTGAGTCTCCACTCCCAGTATTGTATGTGGTTACTGAGGATTGAACCCGGGTCCTTGCGCTTGCAAGACAGGCGCCGGAACCACTGAGCTATATCCCCAGCCCTTTAAGGTTTTTTAAGACAGGGTCTCACTTGGTAGGTGAGGCTGGCCCTGAGCTCACTATGTAGGGCAAACCTCAAACTCACAGTAATCCTCCTGCCTGTGCTTCCCAGTGCTAGGATTACTGGTGTGAGCTACTGTGCCTGGCACCTTGATCAATTCTTGTTCTTTTTTACTTCTCTGTTCCCCTTCGGTGTGCTGGTAACCATTCTCTTCATATAGACGTGTGTGTATCTTTGTAACAGTTGCTGCTGTTGAAAATGTGTATTCTCAGTTTCTGTGAGCCGGGAGCTCATGCAGCAGCATGTTGACTGTGCTGCTCTGGCTCTGACATCTTCTGAGAGCTCCTCTCAGATCAGCTGACAGCCTCATACTGCCAGCGTCTGCTTCCCTGCCCACTGTGGACAGGAGCCTGGGCTCCTTCCCCATGTGCTGCTCCCTGGTCAAGATGCCCCAGGACAAACCACCCAGTTTCTCTGAGAGGAGTGATCCTGAAAGCAAGCATGGTGGAGGTCACAGCATCTTTTACGACTGAGGCAGGAGTTTCACTCTGTCCTTTCTGGAGTGTCCTTCTGGCCATTCCACAGCCGTAGGCACGAGGCTGGCATGCGGCAGATGTGAAGCTCACTCGGGACCACCCTCGAGGCTGGCTGTCAGAGAGGCAGTGAATGAGCAGCAGTTGTCTGCAGACAGGCAGGAAAGCCAGATAGCTTTTCATTTTTCTCAGTTTGGGATGTTGGCGTGGAGCATTGTTATTTTGTTTGGAAATGATAAAGTGTAAATTAACAAACACTTTTACAAAGGTGTATTCATAAGTCAGTTTTTAGGAAAGTCTATATATATTAGCATTCCGATTTTTCATACACTCAGTTGTCTGAATAACCTTAAAGAGTAATTTTTTTTTTAAGGATTTTTTTTAAATTGAAATCTTTATTGGTACATTACATATATACATCATGATTGCATTCAGCAATGAGAATTTGTACCAGTATATGACACAACTTAATTCTCATTTTTCCCCAAAACCCTGCCCGCCCTCCCACCCCCACCCCCATGTACATAAACTTTGTTTCCATTCTTTTTGTTATAATTTCATTATTTTCCCCCCTTCACTCCATTACGCTTTGAGTGTTTTCTATTTCACAATATATAACATACATTCTAGAACTCATTTATAGCTTTGTTTTCTCATACCAGAGAAAAGATACGATATTTACACATCTGTGATCTATTTATTTCACTTATAAGGATGTCCTCAAGGTACGTCCATTTAAGTATAAATGATTCAAACTTATCATTTTTTATGGCAGAGTAATACTCCATTCTGTAGAAGAACCACAGCTTTTTTATCCATTCTCCAATTGATGGACATTTGGGTTGTTTCCAAGATTTAGCAATCACAAACTGAGCTGCTATAAACATAGGTG
>PVIR01041565.1:0-12677 GCA_004026965.1 Petromus typicus
GTGGGGCTGTGAAGTCACGTGGCCCTGTCCCGGAGCCTGACTGCCCGTCCCCCGTGTGACTCACAGGGGCAGCCGCAGGCCCCTTGTCTTCAGTGTGGAGTGCAATGCCTGCCTCTAGGCGGCATGTGGGTGTGAAGGTGGGGTCAGCACAGGCAGGGCGCCGTGGCATGTGAGCACGCTGATGGCCTGTGTCCCCTCCCTCTCCAGACTTGCCCCAGATCTCTACACCCCCAGAGGTCCGCGTGCCCGCGGGCTCCGCAGCTGTCTTCCCTTGTGTGGCCTCAGGCTACCCAGCTCCTGACATCACCTGGAGCAAGGTAAGCACTGTGCTGGGACTGAAACCTGGCACAGCCCGTGCAGCTTCTGGGGTCCGGCCGGCAGGGCGGGCAGCACCCCAGTGGGAGGTGGGGCCAAAGCCAGGGCCTCAGTGCTGCTGTTCACAGCTGGATGGCGACCTGCCCCCCCAAAGCCGCCTGGAGAACAGCATGCTGATGCTGCCCTCGGTCCGGCCAGAGGACGCAGGCACCTATGTCTGCACTGCTGCCAACCGGCAGGGCAAGGTCAAGGCCTTTGCCCATCTGCAAGTGCCAGGTAGGATTACGGCTAGCCTTGAATTGGCAGTGCCCACACTTCACTGGGCATCCTCCCTAACAGTGTTGTTTGCTGGCAGAGCGAGTGGTGCCCTACTTCACCCAGACGCCACATTCCTTCCTGCCGCTGCCCACCATCAAGGATGCCTACAGGAAGTTTGAGATCAAAATCACCTTCCGGCCAGACTCCGCGGATGGTGAGCAGGGGCTGGCTGGGGCGGGAGGTCTGGAGGACCCGCCACCATGTGTGAGCCCAGCAGCCCTTGTCGGTCCAGCCCCCTCACCCTCCCTGTCCAGGGCCTCCACTTCCTCTCTCCTGCCTGTTCCCACCCCACCTGGGTGACAGCCTGGCCTTCCCGCATGCCTCTGCCTTGGTACCTCGTGCTGTCTTCCTGGCCTGGCCTGCGCTGAGCCCCGCCCTCCTGCCGCCTCTCACCTCTCCTCCTCCTCTCTCTCCCTCTCTCTGATCTCTGCGGTTCCCTGACTCTCACTTCCAGGCCTCCTCCTCTACTCGGGTGAGTCTCGGCCTGCCTGGCCTCCTTCAGGCCGACCCCACCGTGTGCGTGAAGCCACTTCTGTCTGTCTCAGAGCCAGGCTTCCGAGATCGGGAGAGGTCCCTGGCCGCCTGCAGTGTGCCCACGGGAGGGACCCGAGTTAGGGCACAAAGATGCAAGAGCCAAGGTCATTTGGATGGCGGGGGTGACAGGGAGCCTGTGTCGAGGGGGCCTCACTGAGCTGTGCCCACCCAGGGATGCTGCTGTACAACGGGCAGAAGCGGAGCCCAGGGAGCACCCCCATCGTGGCCAGCAGGCAGCCTGACTTCATCTCTTTCGGCCTCGTGGGTGGGAGGCCCGAGTTCCGGTGAGCCACTCAACCTCCCCGTCCGCAGGACAGGGACAAGCGGAGACTGGACACAGGACATTAGCCAGGCAGGCTGCCTATCTGGGCTGAGTTGCACAAAGATGATTGCAGAGGAAGGCGGTCACCCTTGGTGACCACCCACTCTGCTAGAGTGGATAGGATCTGGTAGGCCAGGCAGAGGACGGAGGTACCAAAGACTTGGGACGGCTGCCGGCCAGGACGAATTCATTCATCCGTTACATGGCTGCCATGTGCCAGGCACTGCCATAGGCGTAAACAAAACAGGCCAATTTCTGGTCTTGTGGGTCGTGTGCTGCAGCTAGGCGTTAAGCCATCAACACAGGAAAGCAAGGTCTTCCAGAGAGGAACCGAGGAGCCTCCTAGGAGCTAGAGAGCCGGGTGGTAGCACCACAGCGCCCAGGATCTTCCAGACCTCGGAGAGGGCAGGGGAGGGAAGACCTAGGGAAGAGGCCAGGAGGCAGGGATGGGCCGCACTCGGGTGTGTGTTGGGCAAGGACAGGACAGGGCAGGAAGTGGACATGTTGATGTGCTTGGTCTGACACCCTGTCGCCCAGGCCGGGTGACTCTCCGTGCCATATTACAGCCCCGAATTCACCCTCTTCTGCCCTTGTCTTGCCTCATGGAACAGGTTTGACGCGGGCTCTGGCATGGCCACCATCCGCCACCCCACCCCTCTGGCCTTGGGCCAGTTCCACACAGTAACCCTGCTGCGCAGTCTCACCCGGGGCTCCCTGATCGTGGGCAGCCTGGCGCCAGTGAATGGGACCTCCCAGGTGAGACACAGCTCTGTCCCCTATTCCTGGCCCCCAGCGTGGCCCTGCCCTGCCTGCCTGCCTGCCATGCCTGACTCCCCCACCCTCCCCAGGGCAAGTTCCAGGGCCTGGACCTGAATGAGGAGCTGTACCTGGGTGGCTACCCAGACTACGGCGCCATCCCCAAGGCAGGACTAAACAGTGGCTTCGTGGGTGAGCCTCTTCCCATCTGCGCTGGGCCGATCTAGGGGCGGACACTGGGGTGTGGGCTGGGGCTGGAGGCTCCCCAACCCTCCGCCTTCTGCTCATCCTGCCTCCTGCCCCCAGGCTGTGTCCGGGAGCTGCGCATCCAAGGCGAGGAGATCATCTTCCACGACCTCAACCTCACGGCACATGGCATCTCCCACTGCCCCACTTGCCAGGACCGGCCGTGCCAGGTGGTCCCCTGCCCACCAACCCACTGCCTGAGCCGTGGCTGGCCTTGGGGGCAAGGCGGGGTGGTGTCCTTGGCCTGACCTCTGGTGGCTGCTTTGCAGAACGGAGGCCAATGCCACGACTCGGAGAGCAGCAGCTATGTGTGCATCTGCCCATCTGGCTTCACCGGGAGCCGCTGTGAGCACTCGCAGGCCCTGCACTGCCACCCAGGTATGTCCCCCCACCCAGTGGCTGGGATTCTTCCACACGCCACACCCTCTTCCCGAGGACTGGAAGGTGCCCCATGTGGCCAGACTCTGCCTCCCACCCAGCCCAGGCACTGTGCCCTGGGTTCCTGCCACCTTCCCATCTTCTCCCAAGGTGCCCATTAGCCCACACTGCCACCCAGGTGCCCATAGGCAATAGCAGACACAGTCAGCCTTCACCCAGCTCCTATGCCTGGCCTCTGCTCCTCTGGGGAAGCCCTCCTATGCTAGTCTGGCCCTAAGGGCCATCTGCAATGAGTAGGGCATAGCTACCCATGTCCACCCCCTCCTGAGTTACCTCAGTGTCCTCCTCACTGTCCCCTGTGCCCCCCAGAGGCCTGTGGGCCAGATGCCACTTGTGTGAACCGGCCGGATGGTCGAGGCTACACCTGCCGCTGCCACCTGGGCCGCTCAGGGCTGAAGTGTGAGGAAGGTAAGTGGAGTCTGAGTGACCCCAGGGTGTCCGTGACAGCTGGGGAGATGGGCAGGGCACTCGGAGGCCATGATGGAGCCTGCAGACCTCAAAATCGCCTGTTCCCCTCCTGCCACCTGCACCCCTTACATGAGGCCCCCGGAGAGGCCCATCAGGCTGGAGGTGCCTGCAGCCTGACCCAAGAGCCAGCCCAGGAGCTCCTGGGCAGCAGTCAGTGGCACCTAGCTGGTGCCAAGCCTCTGAAATGGGGAGTGAGCAGTCAGATATCTCATGGAGACTGGGTAGCTGGGTCCTGCCCAGAGCCCTCGGCCTGAGCTGTGGCTCCTGCAGGTGTGACAGTGACCACCCCATTCATGTCGGGCGCTGGCTCTTACCTGGCACTCCCCGCGCTCACCAACACACACCATGAGCTACGGCTGGACATCGAGTTCAAGCCCCTGGCACCCAATGGGATCCTGTTGTTCAGCGGGGGCAGGATCGGGCCTGTGGAGGACTTTGTGTCCCTGGCAATGGTCGGCGGCCACCTGGAGTTCCGCTATGAGCTGGGATCAGGTAGGCACTGGGTACCAGGTGCAGGGGGTGTCGGGGTACCCAAGGAAGTCTCCATGCCCAAGGAGGTACAAAGGGTTACATCCAGCAGCCACACACACACACCCTCACAACCCTATTCACACTGTCCGTGTGTAACTGAGCAAACCCTTGGTCATGAATCCTGCAGTGGGGACAAGCCTCACCCTGCCTGATGTCCCCTCAGGGCTGGCTGTCCTGCGGAGCCCCGAGCCCCTGGCCCTGGGCCACTGGCATCGTGCGTCTGCAGAGCGGCTGAATAAGGATGGCAGCTTGCGGGTGGACAGAGGGCGCCCAGTGCTGCGCTCCTCGCCAGGCAAGAGCCAGGGCCTCAACCTGCACACCCTCCTCTACCTGGGTGGTGTGGAGCCCTCCGTGCCACTGTCCCCAGCCACCAACGTGAGCGCTCATTTCCACGGCTGCGTGGGTGAGGTGAGAAGCGGCCTCCAGGGGACAGAGGGGCTGGAGGGACCAGCGCTACCTGACCTTTTCACACTGGGATCCCCACCTCCTGCCTATAAAGTGGTGCCTACCCCACCACATTCTCTCTGTTGGCACACTGTGCCCCTCTCTCTGGCACTCCTTTAGCCCCTTGGCATCCTGTGCCCACAGGTTTCTGTGAATGGCAAGCGCTTGGACCTCACCTACAGCTTCCTGGGCAGCCAGGGCATCGGGCAGTGTTACGACAGCTCCCCCTGTGAACGCCAGCCATGTCACAATGGTGCCACCTGCATGCCTGCTGGCGAGTACGAGTTCCAGTGTCTGTGTCAAGATGGCTTCAAAGGTGCGAGTGTAGAGCAGGCCTGGGATGGGGGGGCACCTTCACACCCCCCCCCACTCACTCACCTCTGACCCGGCCTACAGGAGACCTCTGTGAGCATGAGGAAAACCCCTGCCAGCTCCGTGAGCCCTGCCTGCATGGGGGCACCTGCCAGGGCACCCGCTGCCTCTGCCCCCCTGGCTTCTCTGGCTCACGCTGTCAACAAGGTATCCAGACCTGGCTTCCTTTCACTTCCTGGGGATTGCTGGGGCTGGACATATTCCCCTGAGGGTCTGCACCCACCAACTGGACCCACTCTTCCCACAGGCCCTGGACATGGCACAGTGGAGTCTAACTGGCATCTCGAAGGCAGTGGGGGCAATGGTACGTTCGGGCTGTGGCCAGGCAGGGTGGCTTTGTGGGCCCATCTCCTCTGTCTCAGCCCTGCAGTCTTCCCTTCAGATTATCACACTTATGCTCCAGGCTCTAAGCAAAAAGGCCTAGGTGAGGGGCTTGCTGGGTACAGATAGGCAGAAGAAAGCAGAGCGCAGGGCCAAAGATTTAGCTCAGTGGTTCTGGTGCCTGCCTTGCAAGTGCAAGGTATGGAGTTCAATTCCCCCCAACAATGCAGGGCATGGAGAGTCATGTTCGTCAGCATTCAGCACCACATACCACAGTGCCGGGCGTGGTGGCTCACGCCTGTAATCCCAGCACTCGGGAGGCAGAGGCAGGAAGATTGCTGTGAGTCCCAGGCTTGCCTGGGCTACACAGTGAGTTGAGGGCCAGCCTGAAATACAATACAAGACCCTGTTTCAAAGAAAAAAAAAGAAGAAGAAGAAGAGTGCAGCCACGCAGAGCTGGGAACTGCCCCAGGGTCGCAGGCTGGCAAGGCAAGGTGACCTTGAGCAGCTCCTTGAACCTCTGTGATCTCCGTGTCCCCTGCTGTTGTTATACAGTCAACAAGCACCTCCTGTGTGCCAAGCTTTACCTGGGAGCAATGAATACAACATAAATCAGCAGAGCCCACACTCTCAGGGAACTTACTATCTGTGTAAAAATGAAAATAAAGATACTAGGCCTGGTGGCACATGCCTGTACTCTCAGCACTCAGGAGGCTGAGGCACGAAGATCATTATGAGTATGAGGCCATATGCCTGAGGAACATAGTAAGTTCAAGACCAGCCGGAACTGCATCAAGAAACCTATCTCAAACACACAGACACGCGCGCACACACACACATACACACACACACACAATGAAAAATATTTAAAGGGCTTGGGGATGTACTTACTGCAGAGCCCTGCATTCTGTTCTCGGTACCACACACATACACAAGCACTGCGGAAGGGCTCATTTGTAGCGTGCTCACCTAGCATGTATGAGGGCCTGGGGTCAAGCCCCAGTACCACCAAAAAATGAGAAAAATAATAGTGAATGTTTGTTTACCATTCATAGGTGTTAAGTCCTTTATAAATACATCCTTCTCATCACTAATGTAGTGGGAGAGGCCGTGATATAGTGGTGAGGGGCGTGGACTCTGAAGCCAGCCTGCCAGCTTTGCCATTTACTGTGTGTCCTTCAATAAGTTCCCTTAACCTCTCTGTGCTTCAGGTTTCCAGGGTGGTAAATGCAGACAAGGGTCAGGTTTTTAATCCCTAACACTTCGATGAAGGCAACTCAAGGCTGTTAAGGATTCAGCTAAGTGAGGTGATACTTGCAGCTGGATGGAACGCTGCCTGCCCAGGTGCACAGCGGTGTCAGCGTTACCCAGGTGTTGGGCGGGAGGCTGAGTGTCCCTTGACCCGACAGGACCCTCCTGTGGCCACGCTGGCCTGCAGGCTGGGCCCTGAGCACTTGGTGATGAGTGTGGTGCGCCACAGTGTCGTCAGCTCTGAGACCTTCTCCTGAGCCCATCTCCCCGCCCCGCTCCGTGAGGCCACGGGAACAAGGGGCTCTGGGCCAGGTTCCCAAGGACCGTGTTTGCCCGTTTGCTGGGAATTCTCAGAGCTGAGGTGAACATGGCGAGGGGAGTGGAGACCTGCGTAAAATAAGATGCACTGGATTGCAAAGGAAAGCAGTTAGGCTGGGATGATGAAGTTCCCGAAGCAGTCTTTAGATTTCTAGTACATGTGCTTGTTTATTAGCACAGTAAATAAGCCATGCACATATGCAACATTTTGCAATATTTGCAACTACTGCAGTGTGCCAGACAAATGCTAGGACAGAGTCCCAGGGCGTACTGCTACTAATCCGGTAGTTGCCGACATCCATAACGGAAGGAGCTGCTGAATGTCAGTGAGAAGACGGTGCACAGAGGGACATGATGTTTGCCATCCAAGTTCAAGGCCCCTCGAGTTCTCGTGGTGGCCCCTTTTCGGGTAGTACCGAGGGACCACCAGTTCAGGCCCCCATGTTGGAGTGAAGGTGGAGGCCCAGGAAGCCCCTGGGGACCAGGTCTGCCTGGCATGCAGTTACCTCCCTGCCTCCCACAGATGCCCCCGGGCAATACGGAGCCTATTTCCACGATGATGGCTTCCTAGCCCTCCCCAGCCACGTCTTCTCCAGGAGGTAAGACAGGCCCAGGAGGGGAAGATGGGAACCACAGACCTCTGTGCACTCACCCAGCCACTCTTCCTCTGCAGCCTGCCCGAAGTGCCCGAGACCATCGAGCTGGAGGTGCGGACCAGTACAGCCAATGGCCTGCTGCTCTGGCAGGGCACGGTGAGTGGGCGCCAGGCACGGAGTCTCAGGGTCCTTGAGGCAGGAAGCCAGCCTCTGGTAGCCAGAGCCATGGGGAGGGAGAAAGCTGCAGGCTGCAGCGTCAGAAACCTCAGCTCTGCAGGATGGGGACCCTAGAGAGCCTGTGTTGCCTTGGCAGGAGGCGGGAAAGGCCAGCCGAGGGAAGGACTTCATCAGCCTTGGACTGCAGGACGGCCACCTGGTCTTCAGGTGGGTCTTGACACCCTGTCTTTCTCTTCACCTGCTCCTCCCATGGGAAGCCCCTTGCCAGTGCCCCAACCACGTGGCCCCCGCACGCCGACTTCCAGTCGTGCACCAGCTCATACCTCGTGGGCCTCTGTTCCCCCAGCTACCAGCTGGGCAGTGGGGAGGCCCGCCTCATCTCTGAGGACCCTATCAATGACGGCGAGTGGCACCGGGTGACAGTGCTGCGGTAAGCGAGCCCAGCCAGGCATTAGGGAGAAGGGTTAGTCCATGTAGGGGACACGCCACCCACCACAGGCAGGGAGGTGGGCACCGAGCCCTGTGAGACAGAGCAGCAGGCTGTGTTGGGAGCTCCCTGGTCAGAGCAGAGCTTCGGGCCCTGTGCACTCTGAGGGATGGAGGGTTTGAGGGCCAGGCCCCTCTCCTGGGAGGAAGGAGAGAAGGAAGGCAAGGAGATGGGCTCCACAGGTGGGCTGGGAGGATGGGGACGTGGACTGGCCAGGGACCTGACCCAGCCGCACTGCAGAGAGGGCCGGACAGGCTCCATGCGGGTCGACGGTGAGGAGCTGGTGAGAGGCCAGTCCCCAGGCCCCAACGTGGCGGTCAATACCAAGGGCAGCGTGTACATTGGTAAGTCCGGGGCTGGCTGGTGTGGGAGGGCCTGGCAGCCCCCTGGGCTCCGGCCCCTCCACCACTCTCGTTCCCCCGCCCACAGGCGGAGCCCCGGACACGGCCACAGTGACTGGAGGCAGGTTCTCCTCGGGCATCACCGGCTGTATCAAGAACCTGGTGCTGCACTCGGCGGGGCCTGGAGCGCCGCCCCCCCAGCCCCTGGACCTGCAGCACCTCGCCCAGGCTGGGGCCAACACACGCCCCTGCCCCTCATAGGCACTTGCCTGCTCACCATGGACTCCCGGGCCGCGCCCAGCCTGACAATGTCGAGTTTATTATTATTAATATTATTATTATTATGATTTTTTGTAAGAAACTGAGGCGATGCCACGCTTTGCTGCTACTGCCCTGGGCTGGACTGGAGGGTGGGCATGCCAGCTCCCCAAACAGGTGGGCAAAGCCCCAGGGCAGGTGGCCGGGCCTGCTGCCTCACGAAGCCACCAAGAACTGAGGTCAGCACAGTGTCTGGCTCTGCCCAGATCTGTGCCAACTCCTGCCCTGACAGAGCTCCAGAGTAGAGCTGGACCGCCCACTTTGGAAGCCTTTGGGCAGCCTTCCTCCTGAGGACCAGCTCAGCTCACCACCTGGTGCCCACTGGTGAAGTGAACGAGGGGAGGCACAGGGCTTTACCCCAAAACTCTACAGTGCCCCCCGTGGAGCAGAAGGCAGCTCACTCTTCCCCCACTGCCCCTCCCAGCCCCACCTCCACCCAGCGCCGCCACATCCCTGGCAGGCTCTACCCACCCTCCTCCCCTCCCTCTGCTTTCCCACCATCCTCACACAGCCCAGGGTCCTGCCTCCCCTCGCCTCAGGGCTGCAAGGGAACCCCCCAGCTCCCCCTGGAGCACCCAGCACTGAGGTCTTGGCCGCACGAGGCCATACCCCCCGACTCTTCTGGAGGTGAAGGCCCAGGGATGTGGGGAGCTGGTGGTCAGGAAGAGCCAGTGCCTTAGAGTGGGGAGGCGGAGACCCCGACTGGAGGGGGTGGTGGGGAGATGACAGGCCCCCCCAACCCTGCGGCCCAGGGACCTGGTGGTCAGGTGGCCAGCCATCCCCATGCTGTGGCGCTGGGACGCCTGGCCTTGGGTCCTAGGAGGGATCCTCCTGTGGTCTTTGTCCTGATTTTTCTTAATAAACGGTGCTATCCCCGCCAAGAGTCTGCTGCGTCTCTTTGGGGCCTAGTTCAGTGGCACCAAGAAGGCAGGCTGGCATGGGACGCAGCTAGCCATTGGGTCTGGGTGTGAAGAGACACTCCTGGCCACAAAGGCCATACTCCCAATTCATCCAAAGGTGGCCAGCCCCAGGACAGGTCACTGCACTCTGCCTCCTTCACCCTCACTACCACCTGCGGGCAGGAACTGTGCAGTTCCCAGAGGGGAGTGAGGGAGGCGGGCAGCGACAGGCAGAGCATGGCCTCTCAGGATGGCCACTCTGGTCCTGGAAGGCCAGGCCCTGCCTCTGGAGCGCCCCAGGGGCCACCCTGCCAGGACCCGAGGAGCAGATGTTGCAGACCGCACTGCATCTGAAGCAAAGGCCCCAAGTGCCCAGAAGCCAGGCCAGCCAACCCGGAGAGCAGCAGCAGCAGAGCAGGCACACGAGGAGGCCGGCAGAGGCCACGAGCAGCGAGGAGGCCAGCACCGCGCCATGCAGTCGGGGGTCTGCAGGAGACACCACTGGGCCTCAGCCTGGCTGGCCGCCTGCTCCTGCCACCCAGACAGGGGTAGGTGCAGTTTTAGGAGGAAGAGGAGAGGGTTGTCGCCAAGAGTCATCTACCTTCCAGAGCTGTGTCCTGTGGGGCAGGGTCCCAGCCTTCCGGCGGCCTCTGTGATGCACTCCTTCGGGGGCCTGTGGGACCTCGAGCCACGGAGAGAGTCAGGGGCTGGGAGGAAGCGTCATCTGTGCTCCCTGCCGGGGTCGGGGGCAGAGAGGGACCTGCGGTGGACAGTAACAAGGTCAGCCCACTGAGAACTGCCCCTCTGGACACTTCTGTTTTGTTTATCCCTCAAGGCCTCAATGACCAAAGGCTGTGAACCCACCCGCTCCAGATTCGTGTCCTGGTTTTTCAAGAAGGGGGGGTGGTATATACACATCTGGAGTGCTTTCTGGGCACCAAGTCCTCTGCCTACAGTAGTTCATACACGGTCTACCACACTGAAAGGCAAGGTGTGTCAGTGTATCATCACGCCCACGTCTGTTCCACTCCTAACCAGGACCACAGAAAGAGCGATCTCCAGATCCCTGGTGATCTGGTTTTAGAGAGACCTTTCCAGCTCATATTCTTCCCAGAGACAGACATCAGGCCATGCCCAGCTCCACAGGGCAGCTCCGCCTCCCCACCCCACTCGCCCGGCTCCACACCAGGTGCCGTGTAAGGCAAGTTTCTGCCACAGCTGACCGGGTCCGCACACGTCGGTCTAGCCCTGGGCACCGTGGCCCTCTGCCGTTGGCCTTAACCGACAGCCAGCCACTGCCCTGTCCCCACACTGGACCCAGCCTCCTGCCTCCCCTTGGTTGTTCAGTAGAGCCGGGCTGCAGCCCCCACTGACCTCCGCAGCTGGCTGGTGGCCTGGAACCCTGGTCGCTGCCATCACCACAGTTGTCCAGGCCCCAGCGGTCACACACCAGGCTCGGGGGGATGCACCTGCCATTCTGACAGCGGAAGTAGGCACCACAAGATCCTGGGTACAAAGGAGAAACCTGGGGTGAGGCTGCGGGATGCACCCGGGACACAACCCTATATGTGGCCCTGGGTGGAGATCGCATGGGAAAATATGAGCAGGAGAGCTGGGGAGTGCAGGCACAGGAGGGCGGCTGAGGGCCTCCGAGGGTGGCTCAGCCAGGTGGTAAGGATGGTGACACTACAAGTTCTGACCCGGGGCGCAGCTCAGTGGCGAGGTGGTGAAACTGAATGAGGCCTAAATGCACCCACCACTCTCCTTTCAGCGTTGCTTGAGAGCACTCCTCCATCAACTTTCCCAGAGTCCTCAGGGCAGCGCAACCCTGCCCCCCACCTCCCTGGTCCCCTCAGTGCTGACAGGAACTGCTTGATCGTTTTCTCATGGCCTATCTCCCTCAACAGGGATCCCTTCCTATTCACAGCTGTGTCCCTACAGCCTAGGACAGCACCTTACCCAGTAAGGGTGTCCAGCTCACACTTGTTAGCGAATGGACTTGCACACAAACAGAAGCATCACACAACTAGGCCAGCAGGCAGCCCAGTTTACCCAGAATCCTATGCTGTGGGCAAAGCTAGTTCAAGTGAGACTGACCAACACTGGCTCAGGCCAGGTCAGTCACGCCATTCCAACTCTGGGCCACAGGAATGACACTCGAGCTACATTAGGACCTGATTAGATTCTGTTACAGCTGTCTATATGTCCCCCCAGAGCTTACAATCATAAGTGGTGCTTTGGAGAGGTGGCTGGACCTACAGTGCATGACATTAGAATTGACTCAGCGTGCACTACTGGGATCACCAGGGTCAACTGTGGGAGTGCTGCTGTCCCAAGTCGCCTGGATAAGATGGAAGGGTTAGAAAGAGCTGTGATCGGGCCAGGGAGTTAGCTCAGTGGTTCCGGCGCCTGACTTGGAAGCGCAAGGACCCGGGTTCGATTCCCTGGTAACCACATACAATACTGGGTGTGAGGACTCACTCCCAGCAGCAACCAGTACCACATACCACAGTGCCGGCCGTGGTGGCTCACACCTGTCATGCCAGCACTAAGAAGACAGAGGCAGGAGGATTGCTGTGATGTGAGTTTGAGGCTGAGCTTATGGCCAGCCTGAACTACAAAGTGAGACCCTGTCTCAAAAAAAAAAAACCTAAAAAAAAAAAAAAGAAAGAGCTGTGATCACCTTTGTTGCTTTGCTATCTTCTGCCATGAAGAGTTTCTCCTCTGAATGCCCATCTGCCATTCACCCTGCCTCAGAGCCTGCCAGTTATGGAATGAAACCTCTACAAAAACTTTTTCTCCTTTGACTCTGGGTCTCAGGTATTTTGTCTCGGCAACAAGAAAAAGTAACTAAGATAGATTTCAACTCCAGACTTTTGTTATAGCCATAAAAAAGATCCTTGGAGCCAGGTGAGGTGGCTCACACCTGTAATCCCAGCACTCAGGAGGCAGAGGCAGGAGGACTGCTGTGAGTTTGAGGCTAGCCTGGGCTACAAGCAAGATCCTGTCTCATAAAAAAGAATTGCTGGGGCCGGGGAGTTAGCTCAGTGGTTCCGGCGCCTGTCTTGCAAGCACAAGGGCCCGGGTTCGATTCCCCGGTAACCACATAACAATACTGGGCGTGGAGACCCACACCCAGCAGCAACCAGTACCACATACCACAGTGCCGGGCGTGGTGGCTCACGCCTGTAATCCCAGCACTCGGGAGGCAGAGGCAGGAGGATT
>PVIR01041566.1:0-12684 GCA_004026965.1 Petromus typicus
AAAACTCTGATTGCACGGGGAATATTACAAAGAATCAGTGACTGGGATCTCATTAAAAAGCTTTTGCACAGCAAAAGAAATCAACAGAATGAAGAGTCAACCCGCTGAGAGGGAAACATATCCCCAGTTGTTCCTCTGTTCTGCTTTCATGCCATTTTCCAAAAACATTCCCTAGAACAGGGAGAATGCAGGATATTTGTCTTTTTGTCTGGCTTATTTTGTTTTCTATGATGAACCCCCCCAACTTCCTCTATTTTCCTGCAATTACATACAGTAATTTCACTCTTCCTTCCAAGTGAATAACCCTGTGCTGGTTCCCTATCTAGGTGATTGTGAATTGTGTGACAATGAGCAGGAGTTGGCACTCATCCCCATGGCGTGTCGACCTTAATTCCTTTGGATACATATGCTGAGGAATGGCATAACTGGATACATGGCATGTCTACTTTTAGTTTTTTGAGCACTTCTGTACTTCTGTGGGAGATAGGGTAGGAGGACACAGCCAGAACCCTCATGGAAAACTCCAGTCCCCCATGAATCTCACAGCAAAAAAATCAACAATACCAAACAATAAAGTTTGCACCTGGAGGAAAAGGCTGAGCCCAGGCTCGACTCTTGCTATGCTGAGTAGCAGCAACAAAAGCCAAATTCAGCACAAGCAGAAAGATGCCAATCTCCTGAGCTCACTGCACCTTACTTTGGGATCAAGCCTTCACACTCATAGTCTTAGCATGCATAAAACAGGGCAGTCCCACCATCATCCCTGTAGTTGAAGATCCCATAGGGCAGAGTAGACATCCTTAAATCCCAGTAAGTCCCAGTAAGAAAATCTTAAAGCCAATAAACCTAGTGCAGTAATCCGTGTAGTTTAAGATCTCACAGGAAGGGCTGGGGATTTAGCTCAATTGTTCTGGCACCTGTCTTACAAGTGCAAGGACCCAGGTTCGATCCTTGGTAACCACATACCATATTGGGCGTGGAGACTCACACCTAGCAGCAATCAGTACCATGTGCCACAGTGCCGGGCGTGATGACTCACACCTGTAATCCCAGCACTTGGGAAGCAGAGGCAGGAGGATTGCTGTGATGTGAGTTGGAGCCTGAGCTCAGGACTAGCCTGAATTACAAAGCAAGACCCTGTCTCAAAAAACCTAAAACAAAAGGTCCCGCCGGGAGAGCCAGATGTCCTTGATAATCCCAGTAGCTGATCCTGCAGGGCAAGGCAGAAATCCATAAAGCCATGTAAGTCATAAGTCCGAGTAAGTTATCCAATATTTCTCACAACTTCCATAGTACTAATTTATGTTCCAGCCAGTGTTCCTGCCCCCTATCCTCACCAGCACTTGTTTTTTGTATTCTTCATTATCTTGACTGAGGTGAGATGAAATCTCAATGTAGATTTTTTTTTTCCCCCTGTACCAGGATTTAAACCCAGGACCTTGTGCTTTTGGGGCAAGTGCAATGTCACTGAGCTAAATCCCTGACCATAATGTAGCCTTTGTTTGTTTGTTGCTTTCTTTTGTTTTTTGACACAGAGTCTTGCTTTGTAGTTCACCATGGCCCTGAACTCACTGTGTAGCTCAGCCTAGCCTGGAACTCATCATGATCCTGCTCCCTCTGCCTCCAAAGTGCTGGGATAACAGGCATGCGCCACCACATGAGGCTCCAGTGTAGTGTTGATTTGCATTTTCCTAATGGTTAAAAATATTGAACATTTTTTCATATATGTATTGATTATTTGTACTACTTCTTTGAGAACTTATTGATTGAGCTATTTGCTATTTTGTGTTACATGTTTTGATTTCTTCTCTTTTGAGTTCTCTATATATTCTAGATGTTAATCTTTTGTGAGAAGAGTAGCTGACAAAGATTTTTTTTCCATTCTACAGGCTGTCTCTTCACATTTTTGGCTTTTTCCTTTACTGTTATGAAGATTTTTAATTAGATGTAGTCCCAAATGTTAATTTTTGCTGGGATTTCCAGTTATGAGCATCCTGCTCATAAAGTCTTTGCCATGCCAATGGCTTCAAGCATATCCTCTCTGTTTTCTTTCTTTAAAATTAATTATACTAAGTAAGGAAACAAATTTTATATATATGGGGGGTGGTAGGGTGGGTGGGGCTATGGGAAAAAATGAGAATTAAGTTGTGTCTTATACTGGTACAAATCCCCATTATGGAGTACAATCATGATGTGTATATTTAAGGTACCAATAAAGATAATTAAAAAAAATTAATTATACTGGTACAGTTTAGGTATACATAATGAAAACATATTATCAACATACCCTCCTCCTATTCTTGCTTCTTACATCTTCCCTTTATGTCCTTCTTGTTCCCTAATAACTTCTCTTCTACTTTCTTTCTTTAATTAAAAAATTATATATACTAGAACTCATTTACATCTTCATTTTCTCAAACCAGAGAAAAGATAGGATATTTACACATCTGTGACCTATTTATTTCTCTATTAGGATGTCCTCAAGGTACAACCATTTGAGTATGAATGACTCAATCTTATCATTTTTAATGGCAGAATAATATTCCATTCTATAAAAGAACTACATCTTCTTTATCCAGGCTCCAGTTGATGGACAGTTGGATTGTTTCCTAGATTTAGCAATCACAAACTGAGCTGCTATAAACATGGGTGTACATATGTCATTGTGATATGAATCTTTTAATTCTTTTTGGTATATATCGAGCAGAGCAATGCCTGGGTCAAATGGGACCTCCAGCCCTAGCTTTTTGAGGAATCTCCACACTGATTTCCACAGAGGTTGTGCGAGTCTACACTCCCACTAACAGTGGAGAAGGGTTCTTTTTTCTCCTCAGCCTCACCAACTTTTGTTGCTGGCTAATTCTGAAATACCAGCCATTCTTTGTGCAGTGAGATAAAATCTCAGTGTTGCTTTCATCTGCATCTCTCGAATGACTAATGATGTTGAGCATTTCTTCATATATCTCTTAACTGCTCTTACTTCTTCCTCTGAAAAGTATCTGTTCATTTCAGATGCCCATTTTTGAGTTGGGTCTTTAAATTTGAGTGGGCTGATTTTTTTAAACTCTTGATATATTCTAGATGGTAGCCCTTTGTCTGAGAAACAGCTGGTAAAGATTCTTTCCCATATTGTTGGTTATCTTTTCCCTCCATTGTTGGTTTCTCTTGCTGTGCAGAAGTTTTTAATAGAATGAGGTCCCATTTGTTGATTTCTTCTGCCAATTCTTGTGATATAAAGGTTTTGTTGAGGAAGTCTTTCCCTATGCTATTGTCTTCAAGAGTTTTACCTAACCTGTTTTGCAACAGGTTTAGTGTGTCTGTTTTAATATTAGGTCTCTTATCTACTTTGATTTTAGCTTGGTACATGGTGAAAGAGATAGGTCTAACTGTAGTCTTTGGCAAGTTAAAGCCCAGTTTTTTCAGCACCATTTGTTAAAGACACCATCTTTCCTCCACTGAGGATTTTTGGCTCCTTTGTCAGAGATGAGGTGACTCAGTGCATCTGGAGTACTTTCTGGATCTTCTAATCTACTCTATTGATCCTCAGGTCTGTTTCTTTGCGAGTACTGTGCAGTTTTTTTTATCACAGTGGCTTTATTGTATAGTTTCAGGCTTGGAATTGAAATATCCCCCTGCCCCATGTCCCTGGTGCTTAGAACTGCTTTCGCTATTCTAGGTCTTTTGTGGTTCCAGATGAACGTTTGGATTTTTTTCTCTAGATATGTGAAATATGCTGTTGGGATTTCAATCGGGATTGCATTGAATCTATACAATAGTTGTGGGAGTATAGCTATTTTGACAATATTGTTTCTTCCAACCCAGGAGCAAAGTATGTCTTTCCATTTTTTGATATCTTCTTCTATCTCCATTTTCAGAGTACTGTAGTTTTCAGAATAGAGATCTTTCACTTCCTTTGTTAGATTTATTCCTAGATATTTCATTTTGGGGGTGCTATTGTGAAAGGGACTCACTTCCCAATTTCTTTCTCAGGTGTCTACCATTTGTGTATACATAGGCTATTGATTTTTGAGCACTGACCTTGTATCCAGCTTTGCTACTAAATTTGGTGATTAGGTCCAGCAGTATTTTAATTGAGTTTTTAGGATGCTGTAGATAAAGTATCATGTCATCAGCAAATAATGACAATTTAACTTCTTCTTTACCTATCTTTATTCCTTCTTATTTCTTTTTCTTGCCTAATTGCTGTGACTATTATTTCCAGAACTATGTTGAACAGAAGTGGTGAGAGAGAACATCCTTGTCTTGTTCTTGATCTTAGTGTGAAAGGTTTCAGTTTTTGACCATTTAGTATGATGATTGCTGATGGTTTCTCATAGAAAGCTTTTATTAGTTTGAGAAAGAGACCATCTACTCCAATTTTCTGTAGGGTTTTGAACATAAATAGGGGTTGTATTTTGTCAACTGCTTTTTCTGCCTCAATTGAGATGACCATATGGTTTTTGTCCTTGAGTCTGTTAATATAGTGTATTACATTTACTAGTTTACATATATTGAACTATCCTTGCATCCCTGGGATGAATCCATCTTGGTCAAATAGTGTTATCTTTTTGATGATTCTCTGTATTCTGTTTGCCAGTATCTTATTCAGGATTTTTGCATCAATATTCATTAGATATATTAGCCTGTAGTTCTCTTTTCTGGTTGGGTCTTTCTCTGCTTTTGGAATCAAGCTAATGGATGCTTCCAGGAATAAGTTTGGGAATACTACTTCCTTTTTAATTTCATTAAAGAGTTTGAGAAGTAGAGGCACTAAATCTTCTTTAAAAGTTTTGTAGAATTCAGCAGTAGAGCCATGAAGACCAGGGCTTTTCTTTGTTGGCAGGATTTTTATTATATTTTCAATTTCACAGATTGATATTGGGTGTTTAACATTTCTATATCTTCTTTATTCATCTTTGGAAGTTCGTATGTGTCTAGAAATCTATGCATTTCTTCTATGTCTTCCATTTTATTGAAGTACAAATTTTCAAAGTAGCTGTTTATTATTCTCTGGACTTCCTCTGGGTCTGTAGTAATTTCCCTCTTCTCATTCCTAATAGCATAGATATGAGCCTTTTCTTTCCTTTGTTTGATAAGATTGGCTAAGGATCTGTCAATTTTGTTTACCCTTCCAAAGAACCAACTCTTTGATTCATTGATTTTTGTATCATTCTCTTAGTCTCTATTGCATTAATTTCTGCTCTGATCCTTATAATTTCTTCCCTAGTACGAGCTTTGGGTTTGTCTTATCCCTTTTTCTAGTCACTTGAGGTTCAGCATTAGATTGTTTTTTGTTTTTTGTTTTTTTTTTGAGACAGGGTCTCACTTTGTGGTTCAGGCTGGCCCTGAGCTCAGCCTCAAACTCACATCACAATCCCCTGCCTCTGCCTCCCCAGTGCTGGGATTACAGGCGTGAGCCACCACGCCCGGCACTGTGGTATGTGATACTGGTTGCTGCTGGGTGTGGGTCTTCACACCCAGTATTGTTATGTGGTTACCAGGGAATCGAACCCGGGCCCTTGCGCTTGCAAGACAGGCGCCGGAACCACTGAGCTAACTCCCCAGCCCCAGCATTAGATTGTTTTTTGAGCTTGCTCTGTTATCTGGATGTAGGTATTCACTGCTATGAATTTTCCTCATAGAACTGCTTTCATTGTGTCCCAGAAATTTCTACATGTTGTATTGGGGTTATCATTTCTTTCTTTTCTTTTTTTTTTTTTTTAGGTTTTTTGAGACAGGGTCTCGCTTTGTGGTTCAGCCTCAAACTCACATCACAATCCTCCTGCCTCTGCCTCTCAAGTGCTGGGATTACAGGCGTGAGCCACCACGCCCGGCACTGTGATATGTGGTACTGGTTGCTGCTGGGTGTGGGTCTCCACACCCAGTATTGTTATGTGGTTACCGGGGAATCGAACCCGGGTCCTTGCGCTTGCAAGACAGGCGCCAGAACCACTGAGCTAACTCCCCGGCCCTGGGGTTATCATTTCATTGTAAGAACTGTTCAGTTTCTTCTTTCATTTCTTCTGTGATCCATTGATTAGTCAGCGGAGTGTTGTTCAGTTTCCATGTGTTTGTGAGAATCTGGACTTTCTTTTGCTATTCAGCTCCAATTTCAAGGCACTATGGTCTGACAATGTACAGGGGATAACTTGAATTCCTTAGCATTTACTTAAACCTGTTCTATGAACTAGCACATGGTCTGTTTTGGAGAAAGATACCTGAGCAGCTGAGACGAATGTAAATTCTGACATTGTGGGGTGAAATACTCTGTAGGCATCTATTAAGGCCATTTAAACAATGGAGCCTTTTAAACGCTTACAAGTAGAGGTCCAGGAAATCAAGAAAGAAAATGAAAGTTTGCACAATAGAATGAATATGGCGGAGGACCAAATTTCAAACCTAGAATCTTGCCAATGAACAAGAAAGGCATAATTTATAGAAAATGGCAAGGGATAATGCAAAATCAATCCAAAAACTCCTAGATGATTCAAAGAAGAATAACATAAGATTGACTGAAGTCACTGAGGAAGCAGGAGACATTAAAAAAAAAAAGTATTTACAGATATAATTGCAGAAAACTTCACAGGAAAAGGAAAAAATTGGATACACAAATATATGAAGCATACAAAACTCCACATGCCCTTGACATGAAAAAATCTACACCTGGGCTGGGGAGTTAGCTGAGTGGTTCCGGCGCCTGTCTTGCAAGTGCAAGGACCCAGGTTCGATCCCTGGTAACCACATACCATGCTGGGCATGGAGACTCACGCTCACCAGCAATCAGAAACACATACCACCATGTTGGGCGTGGTGGCTCATGCCTATAATCTCAGCACTGGGGAGGCAGAGGCAGGAGGATTGCTGTGATGTGAGTTTGAGGCTGAGCTCAGCGCCAGCCTGAACCACAAAGTGAGACCCTGTCTCAAAAAAAAAAATAAATAAATAAAAATAAAAAATAAAAAATAAAAAAATCTACACCTACATATATAATTATAAAGGTGCCAGACTTTATAATAATAATAATAATAATGAAATACTGAAAGCAGCCAGAGAAAAGAAAACAAGTACATACCAAGATAAGCCCATCAGGATCACAGTGGACTTTTCAGCACAAACACTCAATGCGAGAAGAATGTGGTGTGAAGTGTTTCAAACTTTGAAGGAAAACAACTTCCAACCCAGACTGATGCATCCTGCAAAACTATCCTTCAAGTGGGACATGGTGGCTCATGCCTGGTAATCCCAGCACTGGGGAGGCAGAGGCAGGAGGATTTCTGTGAGTTCAAGGCTGAGCTCAGGGTCACCCTGAACTACAAAAGTGAGACTGTGTAAAAGAACAAACAAACAAACAAACAAAAAAGCAACAACAACAAAAAACCAAGCAAGCAAACAAAAACTATCCTTCAAAATAGATAGGGAAATAAGATACTTCCATGACAAAGAACACCTGAAAAACTTCACAAGTGTAAAACCTGCACTCCAAAACTTTTGATAGAATATCTTGGAGAAAATTAAGGAAAGTTACAAACCTATGAGACCCAACAGAGTCAACCCATAGGGCAAAACAAGAAACTGATGGGAAAAGGACAAAAGAAGAACAGAGCCAACAACTGGAAAACATGACAGCACTAAATTGCCTATGTCCATTATAACCATTAATGTCAGTGACTCAATGCACCAATTAGGAGACATGGCCTGGCAGAATGCATCAAGAAGCATGATCCTACAATCTGCTGCATACAAGAAACACACCTAATTCAGAAAGAAAGCCATAGACTGAAAGTTAAGGGATGGAAGACAATTCTCCATGCAACAAGAAACAGCAAAAAAGCAGGAATGGAAATCTTATTTGCAGACAGAACAGACTTCAAGCCAAAACTGATAAAGAGAGACAAAGAAGGACACTATCTTTTAGTACAGGGAAAAATCCAAGAGAAAGAAATAACAACCTAAAATATCTATGCACCAAATTCTAATGCACCCAACTATATAAAACAAACATTAATGGACAAGAAAAGCCAGTTAAACATCGGTACAATAATAGTAGAGGGCTGCAATACCCCACTGTCACAAAGAGACAGACCAACTGGACAGAAAATCAATAAGGAAATACTTGAGCTAAACCAAACTCTTCACCCAGGCTGTGAAATGGAGAAGAGAGCAGGAGAGAAAGAGTGAAGAAGAAAGCAAATCAGGACTGAAGCAAACCAGAAAGACGACAGACACAGTCCACTCACTTGAAAATATAAAATCGAGAGATAATTGAGGAAAGAAACAAAGAGGGCAGACAGAACAAAAACAAAAGATAAAAAACCAAAACAACACCAAAAACCCAACCAGACAGATGAAGAAAAGCGAGTCAAGCAGGCAAAGAAAAAAAAACAAGACAAAAACTAAAATTCCTCTGGTATGCACAGTTCTCTTAGTATCCTGGAGAGAAGCTGACAGAGCCTGAAAATGTGCTGTGTAACCCTGCCAAGGCTACAGTGAGTGCTAAGCACAGGCCTGATTTTGGCTTCTAGATGTGGGTTGTGGCGGTTCTTCAGCCAACAGCTCACCCGCGTCTCCCCCACTGAGGCAACCTCGCGCTGGTCCCCGCCTCTGTTGTGGCGCCCTCTGGTGGAGTTCGCCTGGAGTTGCTCCCGAGTCGCTGCCCGGCCCCTCCCTGACCTTGCTGCTTCCTCAGTTCTACTCCACTATTGAGTTTCCCTCGCTGGTTTTAGGGGAGGCGCTCCCAGGTCTCACAGCGGGCTAAGGCCCCTCGCCTACTTGTGCTGCTGGTGACAGGACTGGACAGGAAGATCCTCTTCTCATTGCTGGCCAAAGTGCTTGCTCATGCTGCGCTTGCTGTTGTAGATCAGGGGACGCCTCTGGTCCTGTGGGACTAAAACTAATCTCGGTAGTTCCTGTCGCTGCTCTTCAGCAGTTTCTCCTAGTCCACTGTCCAGCTGTTGGCAGGGAGCTCTGTCAGGCGAGGGCTCTTCTCCTTCCACTCCTCTGCCTTGCTGCGCTTCTGAATTAAAATGTTGACCCCGCCCTATCGCTGGGACTACCTACGGATGTGTACAGTGACTACCTTCGTGCCACACCACCAATTGGCTCTGGGACAGGCCACTCAGGAAACGTCTCATTGCTTCCTCTGATTGCTTAAACTTCTGACTCGAGTTTGGTCTCTTTTGTAGTGTGCAACTTTTCTCCGCCTGTCCCCCCACACCACGAGGTCTTGGGTCTGTAATCGGTGAGCTATATCTTCTCTCTTCTCCTCCCCTTCTGCCAGGTCCTTAGTGGTTTCTTTCTCTCGTTCCATTTCCTTTGTGTGCTGTTGATTTCCGGACTCTGAGCACTTCGTCTAAGAGAAGCTGTGTTGCTGATAGTCACCACTTTGCCATCTTCCTTCCCTCCAACTCCGTAGTTAACTTTTTCAGTGCAGAAGCTTTTCGATTGGATGTAGTTCCTCTTGCTGTTCCAGCTTTTGTTTCTTGGGCCTTTGATTTCCTACCTTAGAAATCATTGCCAAAACAAATGTCATGACTTTCTGTCTTTCTGTGTTCTTCTAGGAGTTTTATAGCTTCAAATCATTATGTCTTTGATCTGTTTTGAGGGTTGTGTGTGTGTGTGTGTGTGTGTGTGTATGATGTAAAATAAAATTTCAACTTCATTCTTTTTAATGTGGATATCCAGTTTTACTAAAAATACTTGCAGACAAACCAATGCTTTGCTATTGTGTGCTTTGGCCCTCCAGTCTAAAATTTATGTGTGAGTTTATCTCAGGGCTCTCGACTCGGTTCCAGCAGTCTGCGTGTCTGGCTTTATGCCAGAAACAAACCATTTCAATTACTATATTTTGTATTTTGGTATCAGGAAATGTGTTTCCTCAAACTTTGTTGCTCTTCTCCGCATTGGTTTTAGTTAGTATGGAGCTTTTGTGAATGCATACAAACATGAGGATATTTCTTTCTATTCCTGAGGTGAGGAATGCCATCCAAATTTTGACAGAGATGATGTTGTATCCATGGGTCACTTTGGATAGTACGAATATTTTAGCAATATTAATGTCTTCCAATCTATGGACATAGCATATCTTTCCATTTGTTTCAACTTTGGTTTGCTTCATCAGAGTTTTATGCATCTTGTTAGGGCTTGTGCCTAGATATCCCTCCAAAATCTCATGTGGTCAGAGGTGGGGCTTTTCAGAGCTGGCTAGATCTGGAGTGTGTGATGACCCCAAGTCAGCCCACTGAGTGGCTTGGTATAGTTCTGGGTAGGATTAAGTGTGCCCTGCCCTGGATGTGAGTGCTACCCACCCCACGAACAGGCAGCTTAGATAAAATAGGAGGGACAGGAAGAGGGTCCTTATCATCTACAGCTTGCTGCCTTCTGCTTCTCCTTGGCGATGGCCCTAGGCCATGCCACCTTGCCGTGGAGCCAGTCAACTATGAAATGAAACCTCTACGAACTGTGAGTTCAATAAATCTTTCCTCCTTCCCTTTGAATGTCAGGTGTTTTGTTTCAGTGGCAAGAAAAGTAACTTCAGAGAGAGATCCTGTGCTTATTTTGTTATATTTATGCCTAAGTATTTCCCCCATTTTTAGTGCTAACATAAATAGTATTGCATTTTTAAAATTCAAATTCCAAGGGTTCCATGCTGTGACATAGGAAAGTTGTTCTGTCATAGTCATGATCCACTGTATTATTATGGGATCCTTTTGCTGTGGTGTCAACATGTGAGCAGCAATTTAAAAAATTCTGTAATCTGAACTCTAATTATTAACTCTCATTTAAAAAAAAAAACTGGGCTTGAGTTCTTGGCTGTGACCTTTAGATGTACTTATTAGGCTTTCGTCCAATGGGGTTTGTTTGTTTGTTTGTTTGTTTTTGGTACCGAGGATCAAACTCATGACCTTGTGCTTGCCAGGCAGGTGGCAGCAGCGAAAATGTTCTTCTCTCTCTCTTTTTTTTTTTCTGTTTTTGGTACCAGAGATTGAACTCAGGTCTTTGTGCTTCCAAGGCAGGTGCGGTGCCACTCAGCTAAATGCCCAGACCTTTCCACTGTCATATGAGACAGGCAAATGACAAGCACTCAAAATGTCTAACACTCTTTTTTTCTGTCAGGTACAGCTGTGCTAAAATAGTTTCTCTTAAGGACAAGTGTCTAAACTGAGGGATGAAAGCCATGGCTGTATTTCACAATGATTGTTTTCCCCTCCTTCCACCTGAACCACACGTTTTTGTTTTCCTGTGATGTGAAAGCTTGGGAACGTTTCTGGAAGTAGAAGTGACTTCTTGAGACTGAACCCTGCCGGCTTTTAACCCTTCCAGCTCAGCCTTCAGCAGTTCATCAATTAATCTTTAGATGTCTGTGCTCGTTGTGGCTCCGTCAATTTCTGATCCAGATACACTGTGATTCTCTGCATTTGTCTTTTTCTAAATATTTCCAGGGTGACAGTTTGCCCTTTGGCCTCAGTTCTCCAGCGAGTCTAAGAAAAGCAGCTGCTCTGTGGTTTGTCTAGCCTCCTTGTTGTGAGGATGGGTGTGATGGTTTCCAGGCTCTTTATGTCAGAACTGAAACCGAAATCTCCTATCCTGGACTTCTGGCAACAATGATTAAGCATGGCTTAAATAACTGGTTTCTTTCCCTGAGAGTTATTCATTTACTGACTTAGTAATTTTCCAGCCACATCTGAGAGAAGTGGACCTGTAATTTCCCTTAACTGTAATGCTCTTTTTAAATTTTAGAATTACAGTCATGAGGTCCTCAAATGAGTTGAGACAACTCCATCTTTTTCTATTCTGTGGCAGAATTTTAGTACTCCATGTGAAGTTTTAAATGTTTGGATGATTCACTGAGGAAATCCATTTGTGCCTACTGTTTTCTTTGGCAGAAGGCTCTACATTATGGATTGAACTTATTTGAAAAATCTGGGATGATATGAATTTTTCTTTCTTCTTGTGTTCACTTGTTAGGACATTTCAGAAGTATGTGTCCATTTTATTTAAATTTTCAAAAATTTAATTGGCACAAAGTTACTCATAACATTATTTAATTATGTTTCAGTCTTTATAAGATGTGGCATGATGTACCTTTCTTATACATTAAGTTTTTTGGTACATTTTAGATATACATAATGATTACATTTCAAGGCAGAAATGTCTCTCGGTATAAAAATGGGCAGCTATGGGTTAACTGTGTAACTGTGCTCGCTGAGAAAGATATATTTTAAGTGTGGTCGCTATTGTACCACAAACTCCCCAGAGGGAGGAGCCCTCGAAAGCCCTGCCACACCTCCCGCTCCCCCTTCACTGCCCATTTGCTTATGTAGTTATATTTAGATTAATGACTGTTCCTCCTGTGACTACAGTTGCTGCTTTCTCCCATAGAAACACCAAGGTTTCAAAATGAGTGTCAACTTCTCTTTGAGGCTTCCAAGCGCCAGCCCCAGAGCACCAACTAAAAGCTTCTGGCAGTAAAGCTGACTTTGGTCCTTTCCCTAAATAGTCCTGAACTGTCCAGGGCCCCGCAGTGGTCACGCTTCAGTTGGTGAGCCAACCTAGAGATTTGGGGTTTCAGCACAATCATGCCTGGCTGACTGCTTCCTGCCCAGGAGAAGCCCGCAGCTGGACTGGGCAGATAAGGAGCTCCTGCTGAGCGCACCAGTAGTGTTTCCTGTGGTGTGGAAAACCTCT
>PVIR01041567.1:0-12684 GCA_004026965.1 Petromus typicus
GGTTGTTTCCAAGATGTAGCAATCACAAACTGGGCTGCTATAAACATGGGTGCACATATGTCACTGTGATATGAGTCTTTTAATTCTTGTGTGTATATACCTAGCAGGGCAATGGCCGGGTCAAATGGGACCATCAATCCTAGCTTTTTGAGGATTCTCCAAACTGATCTCCACAGGGGTTGTACGAGTCTACAGTTTTGGGGGGTATTTTTTGAAAACCACATTAGAAGGCTATAAAGGACTCAAATTTCTTAGAATCGATGAAGCAGAAATAGTTGAGGAAAGCTCTCACATGAAGACAGAGAAAGTAATTGAATCCTCACCCGCCTGCCACATTACAGGTAATTTGTTCACTCTGGTGCCAAAGAGCAGATTCCTGTGCAGTGTGAGGAAAACTTGAATGGACAGGTCAGAGAAACTGACAGGGAGGATTGAATGCGGGAACAATATTTGAGAATAGAAGTAATAAAAAAATCCCTGAGGACATAGAAGTTCAACGATATGAATCTAGGTTGGGGGGGAGGGGAGAAGTACACCCCCACCCCACCCCCACTCTTAGAAAGAGATGGTTTTGTTCTGTGTCTCCCGGGCGCTCGTGGTCCCGTTAGACACGCAGGCGTGGAAGAGGGAAAACATCCTTCCTCGGCTTTGAGAAGCTTCTAGCCCTAGTCACTTGACCTGAGGATGTCCATGCACTGCAGTATTTGCCCCTCAGGCAGACTGAGG
The DNA here is from genome assembly GCA_004026965.1 of Petromus typicus. Classification (NCBI taxonomy): domain Eukaryota; kingdom Metazoa; phylum Chordata; class Mammalia; order Rodentia; family Petromuridae; genus Petromus; species Petromus typicus. The sequence continues at coordinate 727 of PVIR01041567.1, forward strand.
GACCGCTGTGTGCATGCTCCTCTGGTGTGTGGCATCTGCCCTCTGGACACCACCACCCAGGTACCCATCTCCTCAGAGTCACCGGGGAAAGGTGTGCACAATTTGAGGGCACGAAGTTAAATCCGTGTGCTTCTATGAAATTGAAATCATACCTTCCCCGAGCTCTCAGAGTCCTGCTCATGCCTTCACACTCCCGCTCTTTAAAGTCTCTGGACTCCAGGCTCCGGCCAGCACCGCGCTGGCCCCGGGGCCCCCGCGGCATCACCTGTCAGCCGCTCTACGCCCAAGATCACTGTGTGGCCCAGTTCCTCCCTGTGGTTTCCTCAGTGTGGTGACAGGTCCCCGTGTCCGGAACATGCAGTGGGGACCTGCTCCATAGGGTCCGGAGTCTCTGTGTGGGGCAGGTGCTGGGAAGCGGCAGGACGGGGGAAGCTTGGAAGCTTACACGGCGAGCAGGGGGAGGACCCATGTCAGGGACATGCCAGGCGGCTCTCACAGAGGGGACAGGGGACTGTCAGCTGCGCCTGGGAAGCTGGGCCAGCCTCGGGGCCAGAATGCAGCCTGACCGAGGCAGGGGCTTCAGCCAGGGCAGACTGACTGGCAGCAACAGAGGGCTGCGCAGTTGGTCTGAGAACCTGGCTGGTCAGGGGCGTGGGGCCAGGTCACAGGCACAGCAGTAAGTCCCGGAGCCAGGCAGGACCGATGCTCAGAGCTCTGCCTTTGCACGGTCAGGCTCTGTTTGTAGTTCCGGAAGTGTGACGCATCAGAGTGACAGCCCAGCCCCCGGGCTGGTCAGTGAGCCAGTCAAGGAGAAGCCCGAGAAATGGATTAAATGAAATTTTCACAGTGACGAGGTCATGTTCATGAGCCCCCTGAGAACGTGCACATGAGAAGATGTGTTGTCTGAACTACTCAAGTCTGCCCTTCCATGAAGCATTTTTATACATTTCTGTCATGCTCAGTTTAACACAGCCAGGTTCATGATGCCACTTGAGGGGGAATCGGGCAAAATCAAAACTTACATAATGAGAAGGAGTGAGGAAATCTTTACCTCCGATAAGTACCCTGATGCTGTTCAGTGTTGTCTTTTGTGTCACTCACCGTATCCCAGAAGAACTTGACTCTGCAGCCTTTGCATGCTGTCCCCTGCTGTCTTCCCCAGTGCTGGTCTAACATCGGGCTGTCAGAGGTTCCCTCTGTCTCAGGGGCCTGCTGGGCTCAGAAGGCAGTTCTGGTTCTACCCAGAATGCCACAGGAGAAGAACGGAAAGATTTCTACTCAAATGGGCTTGTCTCTGCGCTGCTGTGCCCCTGGAGCTGGCCCGTGCAGCCCCCGAGTCCTGAAGGCAGAGGAGAGTGTGAGTTCCAATGTAAGGACAGCGCCCTGGAGGGGAGGGGAGGCCAGTGAGGCCTGCGTGAAGGTCGTAGCCACAGAGGGAGGCGAAACCTTCCCCTCAGATCCGATGAGACTGTTCTAGAGCTGGAGATGTTGGCCACGGACAGCCTGATGTCAGGACGGAGAGCGGGAGAGGCGGGGTGCCCAGGCCGCAGTCCACTTGTGTGTGTCCTGCTAAATCGGTACTGCTCAGTCGGGGAACAGGTTGTAGATAGGTTTCAACAGAAATCATGGCCTCAATTTCACAGAACCCTGTTAGTTGTGAAAGACCAGTGTTTATTAAGTGTTAAGTGGTGAACAGCAAATGACTTGGAAACCCGGATTAAAAGGTCCAGGTTGAGAGTATAATTTAGATTCAGATGAGATGAAATTGGAGAATGTATGTGGAGAGTGCTGTAAGCTATATTAGGAAATTTCAAGTCCTTCTTTGATTCTGCCCCACACACCTAGGAAGCTGGGGAATAAGAGTCAGAGGAGATCAAAGCACTGCACTTCTCGCCTTTCCTCCTGGCCTCGCCTTTCTGGCTCTGCGTTTCTTTGACCTCTTGTGCTCAGAAGTGAAGTGGAAGGTTGAGCGGCTGCGGCTTAGCAGGTTGCCATCCTGTGATAGTGAAATCCATGGCCCAAAGCGCCGTGGAGCGTGGGTTGGGAAGTCACTGCTCCTGGGAGATGTCATGTCCCGGTGTCCCACTCGGAGCCCAGAGTGTGGGCATCGATGGACCTGTGTTGCTGTGTGGACTGACTTCCACCGAAACCCTTTCTTTGTTGGTGGGGGTGAATTTTACTTTTCCTCTTCTCTTGAGTTCCACACGGGAGTTATTTCAAGCACTGATTTCTTTAGCAAATTTCAGTGATCCTAAAAACATCTTTCTTACAGTGTTGGAAGCCTGGGTTATGTTCTCACCAGCACTGGGCCATCGTTTTATATGTCTGTGTTGCCTTTTAGTACTCAACACAATTTTAAAATGCCTGCAAACACACAGGCACACACAGAGGCACACAGTGGGGAGCTGAGGCACACAGTGGGGGACAAGGCGTCTGTGCAGGCATCTGAGCGAAGGCCAGGAGCACAGCCGCAGTGGGGTGGACCGCAGCGTTCTCCACATAAATTACCGCCTGCCCCGCCTGCTCACGGGGCAGAGGTCCCGGGCTCAGCATAGTGCTGGGACTCTGTCGGGTGAGTGTGCTATGCAGGTGAGAGGACATCGTTTTTCTACTTTTTTACGAGCATTTTAGAGATACTTGGCTTTGAGCAAAAGAGAGTTCCAAGTGGAAAACTTAGCTGAGAGAATGTCACCCTGGCAGCAGGCCCCGCACACAGATGGCCCCCAGAGAACCAGTCCCGGGTGTAATTGTCCTGGGCCCCGCCTGGCGGGTTGATCGCTAAATTCCCCTCTGGCTCCATGACACTTTCTGAGGCCCTCAGTGGGGTGTTTGACCCCGACCGTAAGGGAGCAGCTTCCGGGGAGTCAGTAAGCAAAGAGAAGTAAGTTACTATTCTGTCCAGAGGATGTGGGCCCAACTTCCAAACACCAAGGTTTTCTTTCTTATCAGTTTTGAAGGTGAAAGCTTCTATAGTGTGCATTAATCCACCAGTGAAGTGTTTTATTGTTTTGAGGCAGAGTCTCAATAGGTAGGTAGTTTTAGTTTGGTTTTGAACTCCCTACTTAGCCTAGGCTGGCCTCAAATTCAAGGCAATCCTCCAGCCTCTGCCTCCCAGGTTCTGCAATTACAGGTGTGTATTATCCACCTTCACCAAAGAAATTATACTTTGTACTGTTTTTCTTGTTACGGAGATGCGCATGCATAGTATGTGTACATGCAGGGCAGAGTGCTGTTCTCTCGTCAACCCACGAACTCCAGCGGTGCCCACGAAGGTGCATTACACTCGGACACAGCAAGGAGCTGCCACAGGTTCCCAGGCGGCAGATTAGAGCTTCCTGTGATTCTGCAAAAGGGCAGGCAGCTGGTTAGCAGTTTCTGGTCTCTTCATATACTGTAGAAGTGGAAGGGGAGAGTGGGAGTGTCTTGGTGGTTTACTCCCTCGCTACACTGGAGCTGCCCTTGGCGCAGTCACAGTCAAGATGCGAGATTCCCCCTGGCCGTGTGCAAGAGACGGTGAGAACAGGGCTGTTTCTCAAGCGCCTCTCCAAAAGCCACCCAGTGCTGAGCTGAGCTGTCCTCCACAAGCCCCCACGTTGCGGACAAGTCACGGCTTTGTCCAGGTTCGGTGGTGTGCAGGGCCCTGTGTGCCCTGGGCAGGGCGTGTCCGCAGTCACAGCCCAGAATGCCCCTAATGGAACCAACCCGAGCAAGCCACTCCCTGGCGGTGCCAGGGCAGCACGTGGTCTGTCACTTGCTGGACTCTCGGCTGGTCGGAGCCCTGGTCCTGCCCTTGAAGTGAGGAGGCGTTCTCAGCCTGCTTCTGGGAACTGTGTTAAAGGCAGATGTTGAAAGATGAAGAAGCTTCACAGGCGAGAAGAATCTTGATCTCTGATATTTGTGTCAGGTTTTAAAGAACATGATACTTCCGAGAAATCTGTAAACCAAAGCAGAGATCATTTTCTGTTTTAACATTCTTTAAAGCCTATGTCAATGCAAGGACTTTGGAGAAAAGAGTTATAGTGTTACTGGATGTGGAGGCTGTGCAGAGGGGAAGGAAATGTGGTCTTCATTTCACCACAGCAGGAGCCTCGACCGTGCGAGCCGAGCCACACAGGCCCCAGACTGGAGTCTGGCCCATACCTTGGTTTTTAGGAGCAAAGTTTCTTGGGTCACAGACACACCTACTCCTCTCCCTTCTCTGCACGGCTGCCTTCCCATTGTAGAGAGAGTGGGGTGTAAGTGGCCACACCTTTGTGTCGTGCAGGCATGAAAAGAACTCCCCTCCTCCCCGAGGTTGGAATAGTTCGCCCTGCTGCCGTAAGCTGACCCGGAGCAGACTGTCTGATGAGGTAACCTGTCCACTGACTGCACAGGAGCCACGTCGGGTCCCACATTGCAGAAGGGCGAGTGGCTGGAGCTCAGGCCTTCCCCAGGGAGGGAAGTGGAGACACAGGCGGCTTCCGGAAAGCAGTGATTTCTAGGGCGATGGACAGAAGGAAACAGCAGCCTAGGCTGAAGCTCTCTGTGTGCTGCGTGTAGAATTTGATTCTCAGTCTCTTCCTCTGTGATATGAGTCTAATCTTCCTTAGTTAATGAAATTTTCATAAGAGTAAAAGCCGCTGTATGTCTGTTTGGTGAAGCCAGTGTTTACACAGATGAGGGGAGATCGGAGGACCTGTCCCTGCAATTCAGGAAAGTAAAGAGAATTGAGAGGGAGACCTTGAGCCTGCATCTTACTTTGGGGTATCATTTTGTGATCCCCAGGACCTAAATTATTTACTCTCTGGCCCTGTACAATAAGGGTTTGCCAAACTCTCAACTAGAATATGGTCTTCAGATTTGACTCATTAAAACCTTTTGGTGCATGAGCAGGTTAATTCCTCTAAATGTTAGTTTTCTCATTAATGAAATGGGGGATTAAACATTTCCAGTAGTGGTGTATGTAAAGCTCTGTCCTGGCCTCCAGGCCCTGCAGCTGTTGTGGGCGGACTGTTACAGAGCGCTGGAAGGAAGTGCTCTGTAAACGCCACGTACCAGTTAGTTATTCAAGCTGCCATGGTCATTATTCTCACCTCCTGCCCCTCGCGTGGCCTTTGCCCTGGAAGTGGTGGCGTCACTGCCTTTGCCTGTGGTGTGGTGTGGTGCCTCGGCTTCCTGCAGAGCCTGTGGGTGGGCGTGTGGGAGGAAAGCAGACGATCCCATGTTACTGAGCGAACAACACGGAACTGGGCAATTCAGGAAAGAAAAGAGGATTGAGAGGCAGGAGATGGAGAGGTCAGGGAGACCTTGTCCGGCCTCTGGCAGGACAGAGTACGGAGTGCGGTCCTGGACTGTCACCTCCTGGGCTCTCCGTTTGCTAGTGCCCAGCTGGCTTCATTGGACAAGTCCATTCATCTTTCTCTTCTCCCGCATCTGCTCACGGTCAGCGTTGAGGGGACCCACAGGGTTGAGGGGACATACTGAGGTCAGAGGTCCAGGCGTGTGGGTCCCGGGGAGGGCTGCTCTCGGTGACGCTTCCCGGTGGAGGTGAGAGTCTGGCACTGGAGATGTGTACCCCTGTTCCCTGGCATTGTAGGGGGTGTGTTCAGATGCCAGCCTGCCCACGTTAACATCTCCACTCCTCCTGCGCCAATTTATTTCTCCACGTAACATGTGGCCTCTTTCTTGACTTGTGTATTATTTCCTGCCACCTAATACACGTGGGAGGATAAAACTCAGAGCCTTGTCCCTTGGTCCTGTCCTGGTGTCTGGAGCAGTGCTGGCACATTGGGTGCTCACTCAGTATTGAGGAAGCGAGGACAGAGCCTGTTGGCCCCATCTGGCCACAGAAGCCTCCTATGTTGTGGGGATCAGGCTGGCATTAGTAGGTGACAGGCAGCCTGGTGACTGGAGTAGCCACCGGGGCAGAGCGATCCTGTCAGTGTGCAGTACCGGGAGGTTTGTGGCCTTCAGGCTGGATGTGGGATTGTGGGAATGGGTGGGAAGAGGTTTGGGGTTCGTTGTTTCTGGGGCTCACACTGAGGACTTTGTTGTGGTGACTGCAAGGCTTCCATGAGGTCCCTGCGGCATCGAATCCAGGGCTTGGGGACATAGGTCTCCGAAGCCCAGGTCATCGGCCCCGATGAGGAGGTTGGGGGCGCATTGTAGCCAAATGGTGGACCCTGGAGCTGTGTGGAGCTGGCGCAGCCAACTCGCAGGATGTGGAGACGGGACGGGAGCTCTGCCTGAGCCCGGGGTGTGCGAGTCAGAAACCTCGGGACTCTTGTGTTTTCTACCCTTCGCACCAAGGCGCAGACCTATAGAAAGGAGCAGGCCGTGGAGAGATGTTCTCTCCAAGGGGTTGTATTTAGAGATAAGAATGTTTGATTATTTCCTTTTACAAGATCAACTTAACTCACTAGTCTGCAGTTCTTTGAGAGCCAGCCTGTGTTTGAGTCTTCATTGGACTTTCAGGGTCTAGGAGACTGCAAGAGAAAGAGAAAACCAGCCATTGCACAAGCACGTGGACTGTCTTTGTTTTGGTCTTCTGATAGTGTTAGTTCCAGACTGACATCGGGTGCTTTGTGGAAGCTTCCTTCATTCTTAAGATATTCTAGAAAGATTAGTAGTTAACATCATTTGAAAGTGCAGATTTAGACTAAAATGAACCCGCTATCTCTGGGTACAAGCTAAGTGCATGTCCTGTACCTGCTCAGCAGGTGGGAAACATCTCTGCGGGGGTGTCCTTGGGCTAGATTGAGGGGCCATGTCCCCAAGGTAGATCTCAGAGAAGTGATACCCACGCACCAGACAGTGCGTGAGCTCTGCACCTGCGGGACAGCCTGTTGGGGACAAGCTCACAACTGCAGCGCCGGGGTTGGCTTCTGGGCCCCTTGCTTGTGCCGCCCGAGGGCCCGCTGCGTGAGGGAGTGATTCAGAGGGTCGGAAGCCGCTGTGACGCTGCCCCCCCCTGTTTTCCAGCATGGGCTACTGCATCCTCCTGGTGCACGGCCTGAGCAAGCTCTGCGCCTGGCTGAACCGCTGCGGAGCCGCCGCCCTGACGGGCTCCACCGTGCTGCTGCTGCTGTTGTTCTCCTGGAAGACGGTGAGGCAGAATGAGGTCTGGCTGTCCAGGGAGGCCCTGTTCAGGTAGGAGCGCAGCCTGGAGGCGGGTTTCCTCCTGTGTCTTTCCTTACACATTTGTTCCCTGCTAAATGAGATAGTACGGGTCTGGTGGTATTTACTCATCCCAAAAATCACTTTTAGTAAAGTTTGAAATGGAAGATACAACATTATTTGGAGTTTTAACTTTGGATACTTTAAATGACATTATATAAAATTTAACGCTGAAAGTGAGTTGATGGCAGCAAGACCCGGGGGAAGCTCTCCGGTCTGTGAATGCAGATGGAGACGGGCCGGTGATGAGTGGGACTGTAAAATCAGCCTGAAACAAAACGCGGCAGATGAGCCTGATCCTGCGCCCGGTCACGTGGTGGTAAAGGCAGGCACACGAGAGGGAGGGAGGAGGAAACGCAGCGTGTGTGGAGTGCGCCTCTGTGTTCAGTTGTGGTCTGCGGCCTGAGCGATTGAACACTAACTCTGGATGAGGAAATGAGAGCCTGCTTCATGCCCTCGTAGATTTCTGACATGTTTCTGATTACAACAGTGTCAATGTAGAACCAAGAGTCTAGGGCTGGGGATGTAGCCCAGGGGCGCCACCGCCTGCCTTGCAAGTGCAGGGTTACGAGTTTGAGCCCCGGCACCAGAAAAGAGCCTGTCCCGGGCTGTGCTGGCTCTCGGGCAGGGCGACCTTCACTTGCCTCTCTCGGCTGTGTCCCGAGGACTGCTGTGTCCCAGGACCCCGGCCCTGTTCTCTTCCACTCCTGCCCTCACGTGTGGCCGCGGGGCACCTTGGACAGCGCGGTGTTTCCCGGTTCCCCTGCCCAGCTGGTGCCCAGCACTTACTCTTTGGGACCACTTACGAGGACGGCAGGCCGCTGGAAGAGCAGAGGAAGCCTTCAGGCCTGAGGGCAAGGTCAGGCCCAGCATGCTGCCTGGGAGCAGGGTCTGCAGCCTGTGCTCAGCGCTGGCATCGGCAGGAGTCGGGCTGGCAGCACCTTGCACGCCCTACAGGCCTGCACTGGCCGGGCGGACGGGCCGCGGGTGAGTGTGGGCGGGATGAACCATCACGTGAGCAAGGCAGATATCCATCCGCCAGACCGAGTAATTTAAAACAAGGTGTCCCACGTTACTGCTTGCCACTTTAACTTTCTTCAAATTAAAAAACTTTGCCTAGCGCGGCCACCCAATTGTTGTGTCTGCTTAGCATTACTGTATGTCACTGTTGTCCCCGACGGGGCTGTGCAGGTTGTTCTTTGGCAGTGGTGCCGGGTGTGTGACACAGGGCCCTGTGCATGCGAGGCTGGTGCTCAGAACTACACCGCAACTGTCTTTTCTCCTCTGATCTGGACACCTGCAGCCTCAGAGTGAGTCTCAGCCATCAGACGCGGCCCCGCCTTTCTCAGCGCAGATCTCAGAACACAGAGGACTCCCCCACTGTTCTGTGGACACAGGGCCATTGATATTCAGTTTAGGAGCAGAACTTCCTCCTTTCTTCCTTCTACCTCCAGTAGTCAGTGCTCCTAAGAAGAAGTAAACAGTCTGTGCGTGTCGAGCCCCGTGCACCCGGGTGAGGTGCTGGCGGTGACTGTGTCTTCAGGGACGCTTACGGCTTCATCACAGCCTTTCCAGGGGACCCTGGCGGCAGGACAGTATGATAGTCTTAACAAGGACGACCTGAAGCAGTGACTGACGGTGATCTGGAACCTCGCTCTGCAGTATAGAATTGTGTAGGAAGCAGACAGTGCGTGAGCAAGACCCAGCCGTCCTGTCAGAGCAGAGGGCTTCGGGCTGAGAGGCGTTCATGGGCAAACGCAACTTTGTGCCAGGGGCCACTTGAAGCTGTTGTCATAGTATATTTTCCTTTGGCCTGAAGTCCTGGTCTAACTCAGGACCCTGAGACCTTAAGATGACTGGTTTCCCCTGAAAGCCAGTGTCAGTGTGGATTTGCTGTGAGGAGGCAGATGCTGCTGGCAGCCTGTGCGGCAGGAGAGGGTTGGGGCTAATCAGGGATCAGGAGTGGGACTCCGGGCCCTGCTCTCAGCCGTGAGATTGTATACGACCTTGGGCTCCTGAACCAGTGAGCCGTTTTTGTCCATTTAAAAGCTTAGAGTGACCGTGTTTATGTTTAGAGTGTAGTGTTAAGAGTGAAATGGTGAAACATGTATCAGGTGGTGTCTGGCACATGGAAAGCACGTGTGAGTTTCCAGGATGCGGGAGAAGAGAGGGTGTCCAGAGGGAGCTCGCAGTCTGCGTGGGACTCAAGCACGTGGGAAAGCACTGTTGCAGGCAGGTGCCTGAGACCAGCGGGAGGCCGGCAGGGCCCTTCCCTTGGAGGTCTGAGCTGAGCACTCGAGGACAAGACACACCCAACATCAGTCCAGGAGCTGGTGTGTTGTTTTTGTGAAGTCCGGCGTGGGTCCCGGCCGGGAAGGATGAATGCGTTCAGAGTCACGACGCAGACCCTGGAGAAGGTTTCTGGAACTCTTCTAGCTTTATTCAGGCTTCCGTGTGTTTTATAGCGAGGGGGCACAGGACGTGGTAAAGGCTGGGAAGAAGGGAGGGTCCATTGGTCTAACCTAGGGTTTTGCCCAATGAGAGAATTTTGTGAGCAGGGAGTCTACATGGCATGAGCTATGGGGGAGGGGAGGCCAGGGGGAAGAGACCAAAGGGGTGGAGGTGTCAAGGAGGCCACTGACAAGGCTCAACGCATGGGGTCGAGTGTGCTCAAGCCCCTCAGGGTCTCCGAGTCTGGAGGGAGCCAAGTCTCAACGTCAGGCTCAGGAGAAAGGCATATGGTTTACTTGCACTAGCCGAACTTGAACCTCTCCCTCACTGGTAGAATGAAATAAGCAGCAGCTACAGTGGCCCACCGTCAGCAGTGCCCTGGCCGGAGCCCCTGGCCATTTTCTCCTCTGCTCCAGACAGTGAGCCCCTCCTGCTTCTCCAGGACATGCACCTTGATGAGGCCGCGGGATTGTGTGGGATGACTGTGCTCAGCAGCACTAAGACCAGTCCTCACAGAACACTTGGAGGCAGACCTCGGCGTTAGAGCAAATGCAGATGTGGCAGCTCTGGGCTCCCCACCCCGAACTTGTCTCCCACGAAGGGCTCAGTGTGTGATGTACTTCGAGGAGACACAAAGGCCCCTCCCTGCAGAGCTTTGTCCTGCTGTCCGCTGGAAACTTAGGCACAAAAGCACAGGAGCCTAGCATGGCGGCTCCTCAGTCCTGGGGGAGGTAAATTGTCCAAACTGGAATAGCTGTTAGCAGGAAGCAGGATTTGAACCCAAAGCTGGGGTAAAGGTCCAGCAGATATAAATAAACGTGGCCACATATTTTTTTGAAATTTTTTTTCTAACCTCAAAGATGTTCATTGTGTACACACACACACACACAGACACACACACACACACGATGGGGGGATCACTACTATAGGTGGGTGGAATTTTCTTTAATCCATTTAACAAGAATCTGTTCTGTGTCCTAATGCGGGAAGAGAGTAACCGACAGCCCAGGGATAGCCCAGAGCGTCACAGTTGTTTGGCGTGGCAGTAACAGTTGATTAGATGAACTATATCTTCAGAATACCTAGAAAGACGCGTTAGCAAGCTGCCTTTGCGTCCAGCCCTGAGTCTCTGCGTCCCATTCATGGACTGTTTCCCTGGCTGCCCCTCGCAGCCCATGGCTCAGGTCGTCCTGCCCCTGTGGGGAAGCAGCCCTCACAGACCCTGAGAGTACGTGCTGTCGGGTTTGGGCCTTTCAGTGTTGCAGCTCTTGTGTATCTGCCATCTCAGGAGAGAGGCCCGGACGCCCGAGCACTGGCTCCCCGCGGCCTCGGGGCCGTGTTTGATTGCACAGCGTGACAGCGACCTGCTGCTTGGTTCTCGCAGTTCTGATGTTCCTCGTGACCCCAGATCTGTTCCAGCTCAGAGTCCGACATTGACCAACTTCAGAAACGGTCCTGGCTGTCTCTTGGCCTTGGTGGGCATCTCTGCTCACCTGCTCCCCAGGTCTGTCATTGAGAAATGGCGTCCGTGTCTCAGAGCTCACGTCTCCTCGTCCTGAACATGGCGGTGCAGGGATCCCCACCTGGCAGGATGTGGGGGATGGGTCACAAGTGCCCGGCCTCGTGCGCGGCTCACTGGTGAGATGAGCCTGTCAGGGCCGGCTGCCCACATGGGGTGCCCGCGCCCCATCAGAGCGGCGTTCGCGACGGAGGGACCCACAGCTTCTTCCGGCCGTGCTTTGCCGCTGATCTTTGCCTTTTCCTATGTACTGATTTCTTTTTAATGTTCATCTTCTAACTAGGAATGTGAGGATTGTTCTGCCTTAATCACAATAAAAAAAAAAAAAACGTGCTCTAAAAGCATAGAAAAATACCTGATAAAATAGGTAGTTTATTATTTTCAGTATCTTTCAAGTCTTGTGCAAGTAAAAGGTGTGAAAGAGAAGTGTGGAATGCAGGGGTTAAAATTCTGGGGTGAAAAGCAGAATTTTAACATAACCAGTGCTGTGAGTGATGTCAAGGGCTGTGAGCTGAGCGCGTGGTCTGTGCCTGTGACAGTTCCTGGGAGTGAGCGCGTGTGAAGCGGGACTTTTCCATTCGGGCAACTGCAGGTGTGGACCGGAGCATCCAGGGAGAGAAAGGACATGTGCTTCCCCCCGGGCAGGTGACCTGGCCCTCGGCAGGGTCAGGGTGAGTGCTGCTCTTGGCTGGTCACTAGTTGTCCTTTTTTCACAAACTTGCCGTTTGTGGACATGAAGGTCAGACACAGCAGTGGGAACGGCAGCGGCTGTGGGAGTGTGGCTGCCCCGCCCAGCCGCTGGCCCGCCAGGAGTGCTGCTCCTCCCTCCCGAC